>JASGAU010350303.1:0-18954 GCA_030220045.1 Australoheros facetus | reverse complement strand
GAGAGACAATTTTCTCTAAGATTTTTGAAAGATAGGATAAATGAGAAATTGGTCTAAAATTAGATAAAACTGAAGAATCTAAATGAGGCTTTTTAAGAAGAGGCCTCACAATAGCATGTTTAAAGATCCTGGGCACCGTCCCTGAGCTAAGACAAGAGTTGATAAAAGACACAAGTACAGGACCAACAGTATCAAACACTTCCTTCAATAACTTAAAAGGAAGGCAGTCAGGAGGACAATTTGTAGGCCTCATATAAAAAATTAATTTCTTTAAAAAGGAGCAGGACACTGGCTCAAACTGCTCAAAGACAGCCAAAGCAGGACTAACAGCTAAATTATAGCTATCAGGCATAACAGAAGAGTGTCTCACAGAAGCGACCTTTTCAGTGAAATGTGAGAGGAAGTTATTGCACACTGATGCCTCAAGTGAAATTGAGGTTGGAGGATTAAGAACAGAATCAATTGTATGAAATAATACCCTGGATGAGTGATTACTAGTGGAAATAAGATTAGACAGGAATAGACACTTTGCTTCCTTAACTGACCTCTGATACTGAGCAAAACTGTCTCTAAGAATTTCCAATGATACTTGTAATTTATCTTTCCTCCATTTGCGTTCAGCTTTACGGCATTGTCTCCTGAGTGCGCGAGTAATAATAAATGTGTATAAACAAAATTGTTGTTTTATAGTTTCCATAAACAACTAGGAGATTACTGGTTAGAGATTCTGGTACAATCAAAGAGCAAAGTGACATTTTTAACAGTTGTGTCATTTCACTATTACATGCTGTTCATATTTTACGCCTTCACAGTATGGGCCAAGAATTCCCTCATAATAAGTGTTTATACCAGATTTTGAACTGCAGCTCTTTTTAGTATAGATAGCATAGATAGACATTAATAAATGGATTATTCCTTCATCAAAATTTCAGAGAGCAGGGAGAGTATATTTTTTTAGGTTTTACAGCACTTGTTTTTGTAGCAAAACATCTACAAACACAGAATATCACGTCCTGTTTTAATCTCAGCTCAGAATAAATGGAGTCTAATTTATTTATTTTTAGATTATTTGTCAAGGCAGCCTCTAAAATCTGTATGACCTATGTTTTTTTTATTTATGTACACCATATATGATCAGTCATATGCTCTTTAAATATTTCTGTTTCAAGATTCCCCCATGACCATTCAAAGACTAGCAGGTGCCTGTATCTGTGGGAACCTGGGCAATTGTGGTGAGAATACAGACAGTTCTTATGACAGTTTCAAGATCCCCGGTGAAGTCTGTCATGCTTCAGACATGCCGTGTACAACTTCACAGTTTCAGGAGTCCCTAAAACCAATTTTTTTTCCTTGATTTGACACACACACTGGTGGATCTAAAATCCATCTGAATAGATTTGACCCGCACTAGCTTCAATGTACAAACATTTGTAGCACCTGTATAATTTTATAAAAAGTTAAAATACTTTGATTTTTGTGTATTTTGGTCACTTTAAGAAAAGTCATCAAACGGAGGACATTGGGGTATTTTTTATCATCAAATGTCAAAATGGGTCAAATGTGACCCGAACAGCACGGGAGGGTTAAACAAATGACATCAGTGTGACAGAAGTTACCTTTAGATGTGTGTATAGGCTCATTTTTTTTCTTCTGCCAGGTCAGCTATGTTGCTCCTATCAGGCTTCATGCAAAGCTATATTAGTTGCCTGCTACCCGTACCATCATAATAGGCATATAGACATGTGAGTCTTCTTTACCTTTCAGTAAGGAAGCATTTTTTTCCTAATGCCAGATGTTTCTTTTAACCTGTGATGATCTTGGGATTTGTTAAAATCAGGGTGATGTTTACCTCTGTGTATCTGGTTGTTCTTAAAGGCATCTAAATACAGAAAATTTTAATAAATAACAGGTAATGCCACAGTCAGGATCATTAATATTAATACCACGGCCAATTCGTTTTCCATTAAAATTGTTCTCATGTAAATTCCATGCACCAAGGAGAGGGATCTCTGTATCAATGTATGTACAAAACAGCAGGAGAAATGCATTAATTGCACAGGGCCAGGGATTGACTGATATTCAAGATAAAACTTGATTCTTAAGATATTGATCGTTGCTCCCCTAGAGAGATAAAGGTGTTTAAATAGATGTATGTAAAGTACTTAAAAGCACAGAATTAGGTGTAGTTCCATGTTTTAAAGGTTACATTTGTGGCAATAATGTTTTATGTGTTTGTTCTTCCTCTATTCTGACAGCTGTTATCCGAGCTGCTTCAAATGCCACACGTGTATTGCCGGGGACCCTGCTGTGACTTAAATAGAAGCAAACAAGCTTGTGATTTTGAAAAAGAATTTCAAATTTTTGATAACTCAAAGTTTTCAAATTTCGATCACTGTTCAAAAAGTGCAGGGGTGCCATACACAACTCTGCCTACTCCTACACAATTCTGTTGCAGTTGTTGTGCATAACAATAGAAAAAAAAAATATATATATATATATATATATTTTTTTTTTTTTTTTCCTGTGACTTTGCCAGTTACTGTACTTACACTACAACATACCTTTCCCCTTAGGTTAGGTATGGAGCATGATGGCCAGGGGAATCGTTGTGCTGATGAGACCAGCATGGGTAGCATCATGGCACCACTTGTCCAAGCAGCTTTCCACCGCTATCACTGGTCACGTTGCAGCAAGCAGGAGCTCAATAGATACATCCAGTATGTTTACTCTTTGCAGCTATTGTGTAAAGCAATTTATTAAATTTTTTTCTTCTTTTTTCTTATGTCCATATTATTCTCATGTCTTACTCAGCTCCTATGACTGCTTGCTGGATGATCCCTTTGAACATAAGTGGCCCAAGCTTCCTGAGCTACCTGGAATAAATTATTCAATGGATGAGCAGTGCCGCTTCGATTTTGGTGTTGGTTATAAAATGTGCACCGCTGTAAGTAACTTTTTGAGCCCAAATATAATGATTTATTCATTTGAATTATGAATTTATTCCAGCAACAAGAATTTAATACAAAGCGCAAATAAGGAAAAAATAAACACATAATGAAAAATATTTAGAATATTCAACTCCTGTTTACCAAACAGTATAATCATAGTGCTGAGCAGTAAGGTCTGGTTTTCAGCAGGAAAAAAAAGGCTGAATGAATGACTTTGTTTACTTATCTGTGTTTCCAAAAATAATCCCATCCAAAAATAATTTGTGCTCAGAATTGCTCTTTAATTGCTCGTTCAGTTTCGAACCTACGACCCTTGCAAGCAGCTGTGGTGCAGCCACCCTGACAACCAGTACTTTTGTAAAACTAAAAAAGGTCCTCCAGTGGATGGAACAGAGTGTGCACCAGGAAAGGTAGGAAATGTCTGAATCATCTGTAATTTTATTTTATTTTTTTCCTGACAATTATTGCTAAGTGGAATTCTCTAAAAATAGGAAGCAGAAGAAGGCTTTTTGAGAAATAGTTTCAGGCATTAGTCTGGATGTTTTGACCTTTTCCTTTCTTCTTTCTTTTCCTGTTTCTCATTCATAATGGACACTCATTTTCAGTGGTGCTTCAAGGGTCACTGCATCTGGCGATCCAGCCAGGAGCCTCAGGGACATGATGGAAGTTGGGGCTCCTGGTCAAAGTTTGGCTCTTGCTCCAGAACATGTGGAGGTGGCGTTCGCTCCCGCAGCAGACAGTGCAACAACCCTCTGTGAGTGCTGTAGCAATAGGAAAGTATATTCTATGTAGCAAAAATGAGAAAAAGGGAAAAAATGAAAATAAAATGTCTTTATAATTAGTGAGAAAATAGTATATTATCACACAAAGTGAAAAGATGATGACAACAATGATGATAATGATGAAGCGTTTCAGGGACATTTTATGTTCCAGTCCTGGCTTTGTTTAGCTTGACTTAGAATTGCTTTCTTTCACAGACTATATAAAAAATCAGCATGGCCACTCTGATGCTACCCATTGTTAGGTTTTGAAGCATCAGCTTGTGCATTTTGGCCATTACTATTTTTTATTTTTATTCAGAAACAACCTGAGAAATGAAGCACACTGAATGCTAATGCAGTATCAAGTTCTCAAACACAAGGCATCCGCGGCTTAAATCGTGCTTTCATGTCCTACCTATTGGATGTTTTATTCAAATGGGACTAAAGCACAGGAGTATGTACTTTATTCTGTATGTGGTATTGATGATGTCTCTTGGCACAGCAGACAGTTTTATTTTGCTTTCTAGCAAAGGAATTTGTGTTAATATTAATGTTATTTACAATATGATGCTTCAGTGTGAGATTTCTGGTAATGTTGTCTTATACTTGCGTATAAACTTTGCACAAAAGTAATGAAATTTATGTTTAGGCTATTATTTCTTTGTTGTAACAATGCTTCGAGTCGGGAAGCCGACAGCCCGCTGCGCTCCCAGCCGGACGGGCGGAGACACTCACTGTGAGCGAGCGTGACGTGAGGAGGGCGTTTAGAAGTGTAAACACCAGGAAAGCGGCTGGACCAGGCGGTATTAGTGGACGTGTCCTTAAGACCTGCGCTGGCACCTGTGTTTACAGTGATATTTAATCTCTCACTGAAACTGTGTGTGATTCCCACCTGCTTCAAAAAGTCCATTATAGTCCCTGTCCCAAAGAAACCACACCCCAGCAGCCCCAATGACTTCAGGCCCATAGCACTCACCTCTGTGGTGATGAAATGTTTTGAGAGACTCATCAAGACATTCATCACCTCCTCACTGCCCACCACCCACGACCCACTACAGTTCGCATATCGGCCAGACAGATCCAAAGATGACGCCATATCCTTCCTCCTCCACAAGACCCTTTCACACATAGACACTGGTAAGGAGAACTGTTTGTAGATTACAGCTCAGCATTCAACACCATAGTTCCCTCCAATCTGGTCTCTAAGCTGCTTGTGTTTGGTTGATCTGGATAGATCAGCCAAATGTCATAGGGCACAGTACCATCTCTAAATTGAAGGTCAAGTTCCAAATAATTGGTAATGTCAGAGGCAGGCTGTGAAGTGGGCATCCCAAGAAGATGAAACCACAAGAAGGCCATTTCACCCCCGTTAGGAACCATAGGCAGTCTTCTACAGATTTTTAGTCAAGGTTTGCAGGATTATATGGCTGACGGCTCTCTACCCAGAACAGATTGGATTGCCAATCTGCAGTCTCATAGGGTTGCCAGGAGGCCTGACCTCAACCCCATTGAACACTTGTGGGATCAGCTTGGGCAAGCTGTTTGTGCCAGAGTGACAAACACAACCACATTGGCTGACTTGCAACATAAACTTTTTGAAGAGGAGGTGTCAGGCTGTTGTGGCTGTGTATGGTTCTTCCACATGCTACTGAGGCCCCTGTTTGTTAAATGAATAAATTGGTAAATTACCAATATGTTGTGCTTCTTAAGACTTCAATCATCCAAACCAATAAACGATACCAAGAGTCAATAGCAGAATAAGCTGTTTGGCACTGGCAGAGAAGATTTGTCAGGTTTTTCACGGACGCAACCCACGTACTCAGCTGTGCTGCTCAACCCACAGATGCATTTTCCTTATAAATGTGGCGCCATTTAAAGGGAAATAAACAGGCTTTCCAACGTATAAGATTTAGTGCCAAGAAGTATTTTTACAGTAAAGATATAATTGACCAAACACAAATTTCCTTAAGTTTAGTTATGTTGTTTAGTTAGGTGTTCTTAATACATTTTATACTCTAAACTAAGGAAATTAAGCAATTCTGCATGATATCATATTTAGAGTAAAAACCAGTATATCGTGTCTCCTTATGTGATATTTTCTTTGTAGTGTGTACAGATTGCATTACCCGGTTAATGGTTACAGTTGTATGCTAACAAAACATTCTTTTTTGAAGAGAAACTGTGTAATAACATCTCCTTAAAATGTGACAATGTGTCTTTAATCAAAAGTCAGTGCACTATTATTTTTTATGTTTAGCTCAAATAAAAAAATAAGTTAGCCTTGTGGGCCTAGCTGAGGGTTTGTAAGTGAAAACTCGCTGATGTGTGACAGCCAATTGTGCTGGAAACCGGAAAATGTCCTGCAGGCCTTCGAGAAAGTTAGTTCTCGAAGTTAGTTTTAGAAATTCAAGCTGATGCCTTTGAAATGGCCTCATTCCCCTGGTCTCTGCAGGAAAGTCTGTGGAGAGATTTTTAGTATGCTGTGTGTCCAGGATAACAAAATTCTTGGTGAAAATTCTTCAATCAGTATTTGAAAGACTTAGCTGTGTTTGCAAGATGTGGTATCAACCACAACGCATGTTGCTAAGTATAAACTCAGCAGTGTTCTTGAACGTTTGTGCCTGGAACACTTACTGTTTAACATGCAGTGCATATGCTGCAATTTTAAACACAGGAGGAACTATTAGGATTAATTATAATACACTTACAAGTAATTTTAGTCTTGTTTAATTACACCCATAAGGATTACCTTTGAATCTTTGGGAAAATTGTGAAGGAATGTTTCTTAAGAGCAACGTGTGTTTTCATTGGTCAGGCCCGCCTACGGTGGTAGAGATTGCCCTGGTTCTACATTTGACTATCAGATGTGCAACACAGAGGAGTGCGCTGGCCCTTACGAGGACTTCCGTGCTCAGCAGTGCATCCAGAGAAGCAACAAATACCACAAAAACATCAAGCACACCTGGCTGCCGTTTGAGCACCCAGATGGTAAGAGCTGACTCGCCGCTTCATTGGTGAGCTTGAAAGTTTTGTGCACAGTGGCAAGAGGACAGATGGTATTTACATTAGTAACCGCTGACAGGAACATTAAGAATCATGGAGGCGTTATCAGTCCTCTAGAACCTGCAGATGTCTTTATCAGATTTGATAATCAGGGCGTGTATGAGTGCGATTTTATGTGCTTTCAGAGGCCCGTAAATGTGAGCTGAGCTGTCAGTCGAAGGAAACAGGGGAGGTAGTATTCATGAACCAGGTGATGCATGATGGGACACGATGCAGCTACTTAGACCCTTTCAGTGTTTGCGCTCGAGGAGAGTGTCTGGTACGTATTTGCTCACCAACACGAGCTTTGACAGTTTTAAGACAATAAGATAATCAGGCATGTCCTGTGGATTTTACCACGAGAAAAAAAAAATCAATGGCCTCATTTATGACTTCAGACTTTACATAATTTTGCACTGTGAAAATCAATCATCCACGATGCAATAAGCAATAAGCAGTGCACATTTTAAGTGGAAGTAATTTTTTTCTTAGGGTTTGACATTCACAACCTTTTGAAAGTATTTTTGGCCTTCAAATAGTTGATGCACTATCAGTTTAAAAACAGAAATGAACCAAAGTAATTAAAAGCAATAAGCACAGAGTAAATCCAATAAAAAAGCGCAATCTCTTATTAATACACTAATATCTATGCATATTGCAGAGATCAACATATATCAGATTACCCCAAGGAATATTGTGTGCCAAATTTGGAAATATCATTTCCTCATACTGCTGTGACCTTTAATATTTTCTATTTTGATGATGCCAACATTGAAGAAACCATATAGATATTTACTGACTGACGTGTAAATGATTTTGAATAAAATACTCCACATTTTCCCCTTAACACACAAGGTTTTTATTTCATCTCCATATTCACCTTTGGCATAATGTTGCAGCACTGCGGAGAAGGCGATCAGTGTTTTGACTATCCTCTTGTTATGTCTTGACATGTTTCCAATATACATCATGTTTTAAAAGCCACCATCCACATCCGATGTGTGCTCGGTCTTCCCAGCTTTGTGTCTGTGTCACAGTGTTGCCTTGATTTGATTGACTTTTCCTCCTTACAGCATGTAGGCTGTGACAAAGAAGTTGGCTCTTACAAACAAGAGGATAAATGTGGAGTGTGTGAAGGTGACAACTCTCACTGCCGCACTGTGAAGCTGACACTCACCAAGACTCCCAAAAAGAATGGTAAATATCAACTACATGGGCTGGCCAGTGCTGAAATGGATGTTAGACCCTTAACTTAGAAGAAATTTAAATGACTGGAAACACATTTTCAGCCCAGTCGTCTGTGTTTTAGTAACATCCTACCTGTGTACCACCCGTCATCATCAATCAAAGGCTCTTCCTTATGATCTTGATTTAGAAATAATAGGCTGCTTTAGAGCCCCCCCAAAAAATACATGTTGTTTGAGGCACCAGGCTGAACTAGGTTCTGTCTTTTTGCCTTGTTAGGAATGCTGAAAATGTTTGACATCCCAATAGGAGCCCGCCACATAGTCATTGAAGAGAACGAGACCTCCCCTCATATAATTGGTGAGTGTGTTTTACATTTTTGAAGAAGAGTTTTACTGGGAGTGACTGGGAGAGATAGGATTGGAAACGAGTGCATCAGAGGGACAGCTCAGGTTGAGCCATTTGGAGACAAAGTTAGAGGAGCAAGGCTGAGATGGTTTGAACATGTGCAGAGGAGGGATGTGGATATATGGAGCTGTCAAGCAGGGAGACCACAGAGAAGATTCATGGATTCAGGAGAATCAATTTTTGCACTGCTAATCCATATACTCAAAACACACACACAAAAAAGCCACAACAGGACACCCCCACAGTTCATGTGTTGGTGCACTTATGGGTCAGAGATACACAAGATGGCACAAGAGTAATCAAAGCATAATCAGGCAGTTGGTTTTAGTGTTGTTTTGCACTACTGTAAATATTCTGCTTCTGTTTTACCCTCTCATACAGCCTTCTGCATGAAATTGCATGTTTAGCCATTTTTAGGAACTATGTTTAGTGAAGTATGCCTCAGGAGGAGTTTGAGAAGTTACTTTTAAAAGTTTTCTTTTTTTAAAAACATATTTTGAACATTGACTGAGATGAAAGACCTTGACTCTCCTTTTTTTGAATGTGCAAGCTTTAAACTTTGTGAAGCTAACTTTGGAGTTTAAAAAGCCTATTTGATGTTTAAAATGTGAAATTTTCAGCTAAATAGTCCTTTATGAGATTAAATAGAATGCCAGGACATTAGGTTCTACATTATTAACATAAGCCAAGAGGAGGAGGAGTATTCTCGTTCAACTTTTCATGCACTGAAATACAGTACAGTAAAGTTCTAAAATCTTTCACAGTAAAGCAGAAAATTAATTAGCATGATTGCTTTTTGCATGTGTGCAGATTAACACGCTTTTTTGACAGGGTCCAAAGAAAGAGAAAAGTAATTGTCACCTCTTTTCCACATAAGCGTAGGTCTAAATGATTTCTTACAGTGAAATATAAAGTGCAGTTATCATAGCTGACAAGTCACATCATAGGTGCAATTCTGATGGTGTGAAAACAACAGATGTTTTCTTGATGTCTTACTTCCTAACTAATGACTTTCAATTTGAGCTTGCATGCAATTTGCAGTGTGAAACTGTGTGTGAAAAGTGATATGAAAGCTCTGAGATGTCTGCAGGTATGACAGAGCGATTGTTCTAGCTTACAATGCGTTTTCGCCTGACTGATAAGGATGAGTTAGGATCACCATGTTTTTCAGTCAGGCCAGCCATCTTTTTTTTTTTTTTTTTGCCCCTCTTTTCTTCTCTGGCTTTTAATAGCTAATGGGAATAAGAAACAGCACACAAATTGGAGGAACTACTGTCACCAAGCCACAATGGCATACTGACACATTCCCTGCTTAGAGGGAACTCACTGTGGTCGGGAAGGGTTGATCCCCAAATTTGAATTTGTATTTGTATAAAACTGAAAGATATGCGCCTCCCTTCCCTCTGCTTATCCATAAAATACATGTTTCTTCATTATTGACAGCTGTGAAGAATCAAGTAACTGGAAACTTCATACTGAATGAAAAAAGTGAAGATGCTAAATCAAAGACCTTCATTGAAAATGGTTTACAGTGGGAGTATTCTATCGAGGGTGAGAAGGAAACATTGAAAACCGCCGGCCCTCTGCATGAAGGCATTGTAGTTCTGGTGAGTATATCAATTACATTTTCTAGCCTCATTTTATCCTTCCAATTTAAAAAATTTTTTTTTTAATAATGTTTGATCACTTTGTTGCAGATCATTCCTCAGGAAGATGATGCCAAAGTAAGCTTAACATACAAGTACATCATACATGAGGACCTGCTACCACTTATTACCAACAACAATGTTCTTCTTGCTGAACTGGACACGTATGAGTGGGCACTGAAAAGCTGGTCTCAGTGCTCCAAACCCTGTGGGGGAGGTCAGTCAGTCTATGTTATTAAAAAAAAAAAAAGAGAGAGAAACAAGCAATTGAAGCCTTAACTTTGTGTAGGCGCAGACAAAAGTAACGATAAATATAGTGTGTGAACTTTTTTCTCCCTTTGCTATTAGTCTGTGGTGGAAGCATGAATGCTTGAAATAAACAATTCATCATTTTAATAGATTACTGTATACTTTAATTATGCAACAATCATAAACCCCTTTCTTGCATGAGAAAGAAAAGGGTTTATGATTGAACACAAGGCCTGCTGTCCCTGCAGAGGAGTGGTTCAGAGTCTGCTTCTCGCCCTTTGAGATCACTTTGAGCCGTTTTTTGACATGTTGATTGAAGTCGTCGTCTCTTTAGCTGCATTTCTTTCTTAGAGAACAAAGCGTGATGCATTGATTTTTCTCATGCTGTGATATCTGTTGGTCTTCCTGACCCTTGCTTTGGATAAAACTGATTCTGTTTCTTGCATGAAGCCTTGCTTTGACTGTGAGAAAGCCCCACCTCACTTAGATTGAGACTTTGCCTTCTGAAACTTTTACTTAGTTCTAATGTCATGTTTTTCTCCCATCAAAACAGCCCTTAATAGCAGGTTTTAAATCTGGAAACTTGTGGAACTTATATATTTCTAACAGTGCTGAAAGAGGGTTGTCTTAAGCCTTTGATGTGCTGATAAAATGCACATCTCCATGGAAAGGATACAGCTCTCCATGGAGCCATAGAGAATTGAGAGGAGTTGAGATGTTACATAGAAATGGTGAAGAATTTTTGAACTTTTCTTCAAATTTTTTGACTATTTCCAGCATTCACAGATTTTATGCACAGTCTCAGACTTTTGGAACCCACTCCATATTTGTAATTTTCCTTCTGTACATACAGGAGATTTTAGATCATTTAGTCAAGATGTCAAGATTAAAGTGCAAATCCATCCATCCACCCATCCACTCTCTTCCGCTTACCCTGTTCAGGGACACAGGGGGGACCCCTGCCTCTCTCCCTGTATCAGCTGATTGAAGTAAAAATCTTGAGTTTTAATTCAAGGGGTTAATTCAAGAGGTTTAGCGAAAGTATTTCTGTGTGGGATTACAGCCAGGTTTATACACAGTTCCCCATTTTCAGAGGCTCTAAAGTAATTGGATAATTGACTGACAAGCATTGTTGTGGCTAGATGAGTGTTGTTTCTCTGTTAATCCAATGCAAATAAGCAGATAAAAGATCTGGAGTTGATTCCAAATGCTTAACTTGTTGAACATTGGTAGCTGTTCACTGGAACTCTCAATATGATGCCCACAGAGATGTCAATACAAGTGAAGGACAACATTGTTAGGCTGAGAAAGAGATAGCAAAAACTTTAGGAGTGGCCAAATCTACAGTCTGGTCTATACAAAAATGAATGCACTGGCCAGCTCAGCAACACCAAAATGCCTGAAAGACAGAAAGGCAGGAAACAGCTAAAGTGCATGATCGCAGAATTCCCTCTTAGGATGAGAAAAACACCTTCACAATATCTAACCAAGAACACTCTTAAGAAGGTAGGCATATCATTGAAAGTCTACAATCAAGAAATGCCTTTATGAATAGGTATGGACAACTAAAGGTTGCTGAAGGCTGTGGTAAAAAAAAAAAAAAAAAGGCAGTGGGAAGCAAGAGAGGAAATAACATTTGGTGATGTCCATGGGTTCTAGACTTCAGGCCTTGACTGCAAAGGAATTTCATCCAAGTATTAAAATCAATCCTTAAATTTGAATGTTAGTTTGTTCCATTACTTTTTAGCCTCTGAAAATTTGGGAGTATGTATAAAATTCTTAGTCATGCAAGTCAGACTGTATTTGCTCTATAGTCTTGCTGACACAATCATTATGTAATTTTTATATCCATCAGGCATACAGTACACAAAATATGGTTGCAGGAGGAAAAGTGACAGCCGTTTGGTGCATCGTAACTTTTGTGAAACCAGCAAGAAGCCCAAACCAATACGTAAACGCTGCAACACCCAGGAGTGCAGCCAGCCCACGTAAGAACTGCAGCTGTACCATTATCGCCATTATTTAAATGCTGCAATTACTTTCGTACTGTATGTCCACTCTGACATAACTTTTGGTGGGAATATAACAACTACTAATAACTAGTGTAGAAAAGTTATTTAATTGTGGAATGACAGGGCTATCTTTTCAAATGCTGTGCTCGCTTGCCAGATGGGTGGTGGAAGAGTGGAGTCCCTGCAGTAAGACCTGCGGGAAGCTCGGCTACCAGACCAGGGTGGTGCAGTGTATGCAGGCACTCCACAACGGCACCAACAGAGTGGTCCACAGTAAACACTGCACTGACGATCGTCCAGAGATGAGGAGAGCCTGCAACCATACTGCATGTCCCGCCCAGTGGAGGACAGGGGCGTGGTCTCAGGTGAGACAAGATATTATTATCCATCCATCCTCTTCCGCTTATCCAATTCAGTGTCACAAATTATATTTAAAAAGAAAACTTGATTGGGGGTTATGTTAATAAAGTAGCTGATGTAGCAGTGACTATCAGAAGTCTTCAACAGAGTGGCCAGTGTTATTGATGAAAGCTGATGAAAACAAAACAGTACATAATTGTATGTGTGTGTCTATGTTGGGTGTGTCGCAGTGCTCAGTGACCTGCGGCGAAGGCATTCAGCAGAGGCAGGTGGTATGCAAAGCCAGTGACAACACCATTGGAGAATGTGAAGGCGAGAAACCGGAAACAGTCCTTATTTGCAAATTAGGACCATGCCCAGGTGAGAGCCACATGCATGAACAGTACCCGTCAAAAGTTTGGAGTGTGTCCAAACTTTTGACTGGTACTGTACAAACTAATAGGGAAGAGATTTGTCTGGTTTACTGCCAGTCTTACATACATCATTAGAAGGAAACTGCTTCTGCCAGACTGATTTGTGCCTGGTAAATGAATTATCGTGCACATATCATCATCATAATCCTGGCAGTGGATTTAGAAAAAGCCAAGTACAGATAGTTTACTTAGTGTAGTGGAAAAATATACATATGGTTACACAAGAATTGCCTCATGAATATGAGCAGATGATCCAAAAAACATAGTGAAAATTTGCAGATTTAACAGTTTCACAGTAAAAAATGTTGTGGGAATTGCCCCATGAGACCCTTGAGAGCCATGTATGCTAAAACGTTTTTCATATCCTCAGGATGCCAAGTGTACAAGAATTTATGACTGATTACATATTGTGTTTCTGTGTTGAATCACACCAAAATACTCTTTGTTCTCAATGTACTATGCAAACAAAGAAACGTATTTACAACCGTACATATTCATAATCTGATGCCCTTCTGCAGCTTTTCTCATTTTTCTTCCTCTCCAAAGACCTGAGCGCCTGCAGTTCTTTCAGTTCTTCTCTGTTTCCTTGCACTGGTAGTAAGTGGAAAGTGTTGTGCTTTTTAAAAAAAAAATTGCAAAGAAGTCCAGTTTGTGCTCTGTGTTCTGTGAATGCCACAAGCCACAACAAAGTTCTGTTTTAGTGCAGAAGAAACAAGTTCCCAGAAGCTTTTTTTTTCTTTTTTAAATCTGTTTAAGGCAACTTTGTTTTGTTTTGTTTTTTGCTGTTACACACTTCAGGACAGCCAGGGTCTTCTTTCAATGCACAAACAATGGAAAACTCTACAATAAAAGATGAAGCTGTCTATCAAAGGGTTCCAGAAAACCCTGTCCAGAAAATCTCCTCAAGTAAGTTTTTTTTTTTTTTTTTCAGAAATCAATCAATTCAATGTAAACAGAGTAGAAGTAGGATTGCTCTTTTCAGTGCTGCTCTCAGAGATGTCCTCTCTCCTGTTATTACTAGATGAGCCGTGTCTGGGGGATAAATCGATTTTCTGTCAAATGGAGGTTCTTGCTCGGTATTGTTCCATCCCCGGATATTATAAGCTTTGCTGTGAGTCTTGTGACAAGAAAGAAAGCCTCACTACCCATGTTCCTGACTTTCACAATACCCCAGTAGCCTTAGCTGAACCTGACACCTCAGCTCTTTCTTATCCTGCCTCTCCCAAGACATCTCGTGTCTCCACAACACAAACCCCACCAAAAACCACTAAAGCCATCACTCGACGGGTTCCTCTCACTGCTCCGACGCCAACTACAGCTGCCACTGCTCAAGCGTCACCGCAGACAAATGCTGCTCTGCCCCAGCATCCCACCAGCGACTGTTTCCTCACTGCTGGGAAGAGAGATTCAGACGCTGGGCCTGTTCTACCTCCGGGGCCACCACAGCCTACAAGAGACTCAAGTGGAGGTGCCTCTAAAGAGCACAGCCCAAACAGCACTTTAGGCCCAGCTGCTGCCAGATCAAGAAGGGACACTTTAGGATCAGAGAGGGACTCCAGTCACAGAAACCTGTCAGCTCAGAAATAAACAGTGAGCAATGTTGTGAATGTGCTGTTCTCAAACATCAGCACACCCTTTGCAGTATGTGATTTACTCAACGTTTTGCTGCAGATATTTCTTTTTTTTATTATTATTTTTCTGTCCATGTCAGTGAACTTAGACCAGCCCAGTGATGGTTACCTCATCAAAACTCCGGAGCGATCTGTGTGCAGCATCGCCCGGCCATCTGCGCTTCAAATATGAAATGGAAGAGAAAAAAAAAAAAGTTCAAACAAAGGTGCTGTAAACTACAACGACTACAAGACTTGTTCAAAATGTGATGACTGCATTGCTACATTCATGTTTTTATCTGTGTACAGTTGTGCAAACCTGTTTTTTTTTTTTTCTTTTTTCAAGTGCATTAGAACTACTATTAAACTCGTGAACATAAGGAGGTCATAGATTATGGTGCATGTGCCAGCTATGGGGTCTGGAGTGTGCTGCTAGAATAATTATAGACCTTATATTTTTATTATAGAACTGCATTTTGAAGACAAAAAACTTCTTATTATCCTAACTGACAGAATTATGTAACAGCTGTCATTCTGAAATTTAAAAAGCCCCAGCAAAGGAAGTATTCAACAACAACAAGCAATCTCTTTTGCGAGTGTCATGGGCCCCAATAGGCAGCATTAACCTAGTGTTTTTTATTTTCCGATGGTGATAAAGAACCCACACCAGAATATTGATAGCTACATTTCTAAGAGTGTAAAAATTCAGAGACAGAATTTGCTATCAAAATATCAACTGTTTAGTGACAGACATCCACATGTTGTGATAACCACCTACACCACCATCATTACCTTATAAAAAGGCATAGCGGCCTTGTATAACATTGAATGAAGCAATTCAGTGTGTTAATGTGAACACAGGCTAAATGCAAAGAACGAGCTGACAGAGACCAAAGTCCTAATAGAAGCAGTTATTCAAGTGGTTATTTTTAAGCTCTCATATAAATGAATGGGGGAGGAGCTATAACTTTATTTATGATCATCAAATGCACATAAAACTGCATGCATTAAACAGCAAGTCAAATCATACAAAAATAGATTTCCTGCTAAGTATACTTAATCTATGCAAACTTTACTCTGGCCTACCAAATTCCATGCTAATTCCAATTAGAGGTACAGTATCCAGCTATCCAGTTTCTACCACTCTTCCAAGTCCAGGTTGCAGGGGCAGCAATCTAAGCAGAGAAGTACAAACCTCCCTCTCCCTGGCCACCTCCTCCAGCTCATCTGGAGTCCCACAAACTAATCAAGCCTGATATGACTCCTTTTTCAGCTTGACAGCTTCCTTCACCTCCAGTGTCTATCTTGTGATTCAGGGATCACTGCCACAGGCACCAACCACCTTGTGGCCACAGCTCTGTATAGCTACATCAGCAATGGAGATGCGGTGTTCCCAGCCTCGCTTGGAATACTGTCAAAGTTCTGCCAGAGCTGGGGATTGAAGATGCATTGGGGCCTCTGCCAGATGTTCCCAGTGGACCCTAAACTAAATGTCCGTGCTTGCAGCATAATCCCACACCATGTAAGCCAATTCACCACTAGGTGATGATCAGTTGTCAGCTCAGCCCCTCCCTTCACCTGAGTGTCCAAGACACACGGTCACAGATCCAATGATATGATTGCAAACAAACCACAGGCTAGGAGCTTCATGACCTAGGCTCGTAGCAGCTCCTGTAGGTGTAATGTGTAGGTGGCCTGGTACTTTTGGCCGTGTAGAATAGTGTACCCATTTATTTACTGTGGTAGCGATTATATTTTCCTGCTACCACATAAGCGGAAACTCTCTCAGACCACTACTATGCCCATGTATCAGTACAACAACAAGACTGACTCATGTTTCCGAGTTTGTCTGTTCATTGAGCCTTTAAGTGCAGGCCTGGGTCTGGCTGCATTTGCGGAGTTTTGCTAGTGATTTCTATTAAAGATTCTTCTTTCTTTTTTTTTTTTTATTTAAGAAGACCATTTTCTGTAGGCATGAATGGCATCCTATGAATCAATATAGGTTGAGTAATGACAGTAGAGAAATAGTTTGATAAATACACATATATAAGATGTGCTAATTAGCCATTTGCTCAGGTTGCCTATGAGCTGCTAATCCTTGCTTAACCAGTCTGGTCAAAACTGTACTGTTTTAAGATAATTCAGGTACAGAGCGAACTCGAATTAATATACTTGACTTGATTTGAAACCAAATAAACCAAAAATTATTAAAAAACAAGTATGTAAAAATAGAAACTGAGTTCAGGGCGTCATTACGCCAAACTATTAAATAACTGCCAGATTATCAGATGTTTTTACATTTCTAGTTCTTTTTGCCTGCTTTTTTATTTGAAATTGAAATGGCTTCTTATTAAATATACAAATAAGACAATGGTATTGATCTTATTATCGTACTGATCACAATCAAGCACTTGTGAAGACTACAGTTATCCTAGAGGCACCCTCCAAACCTCATGCCATCACTCTTAGCAGGAAGCTTAGTAGCTTCTCCATCTCTGTTGCTCTTTTTTTGGTGTCTAGCATACCGCTGATTATCCTCACTGATAAGGAAAAAAAAAAATCATGACTGTTTGCAGGCCAACCCCCACTGTAGTTTTCCCTCTGTTTTTGTGGATATCAGTCAGTTAATGCTTTAAAATGCTTTTCTGAATTATAACGCATTATATTTTTTTGTAACTGATGTCTTTCAGATAATGTACATAGTGTAAATTTCAAGTTGACATGAAAAGTTGCGTTGCAATTGCAAAATACAGACGATACTGTCTACACACTGTGGTTGGTCGTACTGTTACACCGGTCCTGCATTGCGGTTCATAACGTCACTATTTTTATTGTATAATTCTTGTATATACGTACCTAAATGAAAGCTTTAATGTTAATATTTATTGAATTTTTAAGTGGTATGGTGAACAAAGTAAAACACATTTGAAAGATTTTGCTTTTTTGTCTTTCCTCTGCTAATCTCCATCGACTGTTGCTATATTTAACTTTGATCTTTTTTAGTCCACTGAGTGACTGACATTTATGACCGAGTGTGTTTCAATCGGAAACCTCCAGTTCACAGATGAATTCTGTGTGTTTTGAATCATAGAAATAAATCAAACACATTCAAGGAATTTCTTACATTCCAGTCATATACAGGGTTTGCTGTATCAAGGGACAATCTTAATCATATCTTAATGAGTTTTTTTTAATTTTATTTATTTATATTTTTTTAATGAGGTTTGAGTGGCACAGTTTGACAATAATTCCTATTAGAAGTCTCTTTCTGACAATCTGGCACTGGTCTCGCCAGCTCTGCTGTGTAAATCTTTCAAGACAAGCATCTCCTCCATGCAGCATTTCTTCCGTAAAGCTGTAACATTGTGCAGAGTAACCAGCCCTTCACCATGCCCCTCATCTTCCTCTGAGCAATGACAAGGTGGTGCAGCGGTGTGGATGTCATACAGACTGAATCAGCTCAAGCTGAGACGTCTGCGGAGGTGTCTGGTGAAATCCAGCTGTGCCCGAGGCAAAGCCTGATTGACAATGGACTTTGGCAGCCAGCCCTGGGAACAAAGTCATATTTATTAGACCCCTGAATGGCATTTGTTGACTGTCAGTCAATAAGAAAAAGAGGTTGAACTAGCTGGTCTGCTGCTGTGCAATAATTATGCAGTATTCATATGCAGATATTGTTTGCTTTTGAAGAAAACAGATTAAAGAAAATAATAACCACAATATATTACCAGAAGGTCCACTTATTTGCATCACTTTGCATGTGCAAAATTCATTATACAGACATTCATAAAAGAAAAAAAATCAGTGCATATATTTCTGTGCTGCATATATTAGAGCAAGAATTCACAATCTAAAAATATGCACATTTACCTTTACATCCATATTAAGAAGCCACGTGAAGCGACTTTTTGTTGAATCCTCGTCCAGAGCCTGTATGACGATGCAGGTTGGTCCATCCTCAGCTCTGTACACATGCAAACAATTACTTAAGAAGTCAAATAAGATCTACAGTGCCTTGCGAAAGTATTCGGCCCCCTTGAACTTTTCAACCTTTTGCCACATTTCAGGCTTCAAACATAAAGATATAAAATTGGAATTTTTTGTGAAGAATCAACAACAAGTGGGACACAATCGTGAAGTGGAATGAAATTTATTGGATGTGTCAAACTTTTTTAACAAATAAAAAACTGAAAAGTGGGTCGTGCAATATTATTCGGCCACTTTACTTTCAGTGCAGCAAACTCACTCCAGAAGTTCAGTGAGGATCTCTGAATGATCCAATGTTGTCCCAAATGACTGATGATGATAAATAGAATCCAC
>JASGAU010350302.1:33931-48716 GCA_030220045.1 Australoheros facetus | reverse complement strand
TCAGCCGGTTAGCCAATACTTTTGAGATTATTTTAAGATCACAGTTTAATAAGGCAATGGGCCTGTAGTTACCTGGGTCCATTTCATCTTTTCCTTTTTTAAGTAGGACACAAATATTAGCCTCACAGAGAGAAGGGGGAAGCATTTTGTTTTTGAAGGTGTCATTGATCATTCTTAGCAATAAAGGTGCGAGACTACCATGAAAGGACTTATAAAATTCAGAACAAAGGGGACCCAATCTTAAAAGACAAAGTGTTGGGGGATGAGTGGGAACTTTGAGTCATGCAAAGCCACTCTGAAGAGTGTAAGAATAAAAATGTGGAGCTGGAAATGAATGACTGATGTATCTATTTGGCTCTTAATTAATCAGAGCTAGAAATTCCTTTACAGTGCCTTTCAAATCAGCTTATATAATCCTGAATATGCAAAGATTACACTCACTGCGTATCGGTCTCTATAACATATGATAATATATGAAAATATATATAAAAGCGGAGAGATCAATCCACCAGGACAAACAGATGTGCAACAGATGTCAAGCGGCATAACAGATGTTCATTACAATTACCAGCTCTAACAGCTCTCAGACTAAACCATCTTCAGCTGTGTGCTACTACTTAACAGGCTTTGTTTGAACATGGCCAAACAGTCGCTACTAAAGCAGTAAACACGCTTCAGTCTGTATGTAAAAAAACAAAGATAATCCCAAATCTTCTGTCAGACTTTCAGTAACTGCAATCTGTATTATTTCAAGTCGAGTCTTTTGTATGATTTGCAATGTCTGGAACAGTTAACATATCAAGGCAGTGTGTAGCTGCCAAAAATAAAAGCAGAGGGTGAGAGAATACAGATGATTGTATCTCTATTGTAACTTTACCGGTTTTTGCTGATCCAGATCACAGACAGAAAACCGGACAATACAGCATGCACAATGGCTGACCCTGACTGTGACTCAGGAGCAGATAGTAAAGAGGGTGGGGAAGTACACATCATGTAACCTTAGACTCAATTCACAGAAAATTCTGGCGACATGGAAGAACTCACTGGTTTTGTTTTATAAAAAACTTCATAACACAGCCTCTGAACTTTCCTTACATGTCTTCTAAATTTATGTTGCCTCTTGTAGTACTAGAAAATAATTACACTGGCACAGCAGAGTAACAACGGTCAGTTTTTAAATAAAGGAAAAACAAATCTAAGTGTTTTTAAACCCTTTATTTACCACGGGCCCCGTTAACTTCAAAGGTGCTGCCATTTGCAGACTTTTACCGTAATAACCTTATATTGGGTGCGAAGCGCAATTTCTCAGTTTTCAGAAACCATTTTAATTTCTCCGATAGGACAAACAGTCGTGGTAAATTAAAGTGTGTTAGATCAGATGTTTCAGCGGTGATACGCTCGGCATTAAGCAGCTGTTCGTGGCAAGTAAGGGCAGGTAACAGGTGCATCGGTGCAAATCGCCGCTGTTAAAGGGTTGAATAATGAGTATTTTAAAAACAACTGTTCTCCTTCTAACAACTACAATTATAAATTGTTATTAGAGTTTTACAGAGTACCCAAATCTACCCTTCTTACAATGTAACTGCAAGTACCCATTATGGACGTGTGCTGAATTATAGAGTAGTCCAAGGGAAAAACTGAATGTCTTACTCTGTCCAAAGGTGGTAAAAAAAAAAAAATCACCAGCTAGAAAAATTAACAGTCTATGTAGTTTGTTTAACTCATGCTAAAACCCAGAGAGCATGGAGAAATGTTTGGACACATAACCGCTCGGCTTTTGTACCGATTAAACTAACATATTCTGAAAGTTTAATTTATTTTATGTCTTGTTTCATGAAAACAAAATCCTGAGAATGGAATCTGAATCCTGGAACGTGCACAACTGACCTCTGCACCATCTGTTGTGTTTTTACCAACAAATCTTTACAAATGTAAATATTTGTACTTATTGGTCTTGTCTGCAGCACTGAGGTGAAATTTCCATTTCACCAGCAACTAATAAACTGTGTGTGTGTGTGTGAGACATTCCTAACCCCACTCAGAGCTCTCAGTCACAAAACAAGGCTTTCACTGGAACCCTGTTTAATATGCAGTCTGTCCCCTAAAACACACAGAGTCATGTTTCCGTCTCTTCGAAAATTCAGTGCAAGTCACTGCAACGTCCTTAGCCTTAGTCTAACCTACTCAAACTACCCTTAATTAATAAGTTCCTCAACTTTGAATCAAGTCTTCAAACTCCAAGTTAATGACTTACATTATGGAGAATTATATTTACCAGCAAAGGTAAACGTTTAAACAGATGAATGTTCCCACAACATGAGTTATGTGCACACGCACACACTATTGGAGTCCTGCAGAGTACTACACAGAAAAACAAACAAATGAATTAATTCATAATAGGGTGAACAGAGTTTTCCACACCTCAAAGTGGGGCCAATTCATGCTCATGCCCGGTCCGTGGGTGTTCCTCCACCATCTAAGATCTTCAGTGTCGTTGGCTGCATGGATGGCCTGGCCGAGGTCCTGGTACAAATCTGTGAAACTAGTGGACAAAAAGGCAGTGAATAATCACGTCTCCTATTCGACATTCTGCCATCAGTCTGCACACTTTCATCTGACTTTGCAGCCGTAACACCTGGAATAATTATTCTTCTAATCCTTTATGTTTGGGGATAAATGTTATTAACCTGGCTTAATTAGGAAAAGAGATTTCCAAGTTAGGGATCACCACACACTGTATTTGGAATTTACTGTAGCAGTTTCCTAATTGCACCTGTGCATTTGTGAGCATTGAAAATCCCAGATCTGCCATTTAAAGGCGGAATTTGTGATAAGACTATTGTGTTGCATACTTTCTGATCTGCTTCATCAGCACTGCATGCTCAGATGTAACATGAGGAAAAAGAAAATACCATCACTTCATCTACAAGTAAGAGACTAAGAGCAGTGTTTTCCCTCAAAGGCTGAACAATTCTCTTAATATGTTTATTAAAAAAAAACCACAAAAAAAACAGAAAAAGCACCAGTCAAAGCTTGTAAGGACATGGAAAGTGTTTATTTGTTCTCTGCAATATGAGCCGGGGCGCACAACAAACATTTTACACACACAGTTCAATGTTATCCAAACCCAAGTTTAAAGCCTTACAGACTGAATTACATCACACAGGGAGGTGGGTGAAAAAGTATTCCCATTGGTCCCTCACAGATTAACTCATGATCCAGATGTTAACTGGTGAAAAATTACAGGATGAGGTCTGCAGCCTCTGACTGACATAGCAAAAGCAGTGTGCAGTACGGTGTGTAGAAGTGACAGCCGAGTTTCCACCTGGTTCATGTTCAAACAAGAGCAAACTGTAAGGGCTTTGAGTTGTAAGAGATCTGATACAATAATAATTAACATTTTAATTAATGTTTATTGTAGTTAAAGGAAATGTACTCACAATGAAACTAAAGAAATTTCAGCCTCAAAGGACAGACTCTCATGGGTACCTGACAGCCTCCATGAGTTTTTTTTTTATTTTTGTAAGTGGCACTTCTGAAAGTCTGGATGAAATTGGCCGTGGGAGGGCAGGTGGTCTGTCATTAGTCGGGCCGGGTGAGGAACCCAAACTCAAGTCTCTGCACACTCAGCATTTAAAGAAGTGAGCAGCTCACGCAAAGTAGAAGTGTAGCCTTACTGCAGCCGGATTTTTATAAAAATTGATTTGCACAGTGGAAATTTGCTCTTCAAAGAGTTACTTAAGGTTCAATATTTGGACAGCGTTGGCTGGACTTTAAGAGCCATGGTTACCATGGTAAAGTGGCTTGTTTAAATAAAATGAGAGGTCAACAGTTAATGGACAACAGCAAGAGTTTTTCATTAACCCCTGTGTACATACACACGTGTTCAGACCATGATCCATGTCAGCTCTGCATGCCTTCACTGTGAGTCATGGATTACCAAACATGTAATCTGCCTCTGTTCTCATGGATGTCTAAATGTATGCATGTGCATTTTTCCTTACCCTTCTTTGGAGGACAGGTCAAGGTGTGTGTGGATGTCTACCAGGACATCTTTAAAGAAACGCAGCCTCTTGCGCTCAGCCTCTTGGGTTAGGTCGAACACCTGCTCCATGTCCTCCATGTAGCGGGGGTTACAGCGGTTCAACTCCTCAAGGGCCTTCGAGTAGCGGTCCTTTGCCTGCCGTAATTTTATTCCATTTTAATATTCAGGTGTTTCAAGGCTTTTCATATTTAACCAGTGTTGCATTATTTTATTCACTGATTAAAAGCTAATTTACTTTATCCAACATGATTTTATTTTATTAATCGTTTTAAATTATTAGGAATTTTATAGCCACTCTTGTTGTACTTTTAGGTCATTTTAAATGTAATTTTTTTTTCTGTGATGTTTTATCTTTCTAATTTATCTCAAGTTGCCTGAATGTTTTTCCTGTGCAGTGAAGATGAATAAAAACCCCAATAACCCTGAAACATGGTGTTTACCTCACCTTTAATAAAAAATATTCAAAGTGACAAAAGAAAAAAATCCAACTTAATGTCAAGAGTTTAGCAGTGACCAACTCAGTCTCCTTCATTCCCAACTTCTTGTACTAATGAACTGAATAAAATGCTTAAATAGCTTCATGGTTACATTAAGTTACAACCAGGCCAATATTACACATGTATTGCTGTTGCTCCCCCACAATATAAAACCTCCCAAAAGATATAAATCATTAGTGGAAAACAAGATGAGATCTGTTTTATTAGCAGTGACTAAACACAGCAGATACCAACATGGGGCACCAAGACTGGTTGGGACAAGCGAGTGAGGACTAAAGGCTTTTTCTAGGTGCACTTTTCTTCAGACTGTGAATGAGTCATGATACTGGATTGCATTTTCTTTTTGAGATCAACATTGCTCAAGAGGTCCTTGGCTGCCTGACAGTGTTCTATGTACTAAATTAATGTGTCTCAGGATTTCCCTCTTTTTTTTGTTGTTTGGTTGATCATTTCCCTCTCAGGGCCTGGAGCTTCCCCTGGACCGTTGGGTTTATGTAAAGTAAAAAACAGAGGAGACAAGTCTGGTCATGTTTCAGAGTGTGAAACATATACAGGTATGTTTTTCTGGACTCAGACACACCCAGACTGGTACAGGAGAAGTTATGCATAGGATTCTGTTTATATGCTTATATATGTGCATGTGTTTTTTTCATACTTTCTCGGCCTCCTGGTTGCAGCGCTCCAGCCGGGCTGTGTATTTGCGGACTTCCTCCTGTGACTTGGCCGGATCGGCCTTTGCGTGTGCCTCCCTGGAAGCTGCCGACCATTCCTCCTTCATGGCCTGATGGTAGCTCTTCTTAGTCGACTCCACCTGGGCAGGCATACACACACACACACACACACACACACACACACACACACACACACACACATTAAACAATTTGTTACAACAATCAATACAGGCTGAACTATGACATCTTCCAAAGATGTAGCCGTTTCCCTTCATTGACACATCAGATGTAATGTTAGAATCATGACTCACTCACATTCATTCAACACCTCTGATAATATTACCTCCAATTTAATTAACCATGACCCATTCACAGTAACACATGATCAACCACAATGCCATCTTATATAAACAAAAAGAAAAAGAAAGTTTGTTAAGGAACAGTTACTTATATTTGATGTTTCCCTACCCTACATGTACATACAGAGTAAGCTGGAGGTGAGGAAAGGCGCAACCCGACCCCGGTTAAAGCACATCATCACACTGATTCAGTCAGACACAGCATGAAAGGAGGAGCTGGGGGGAGAGGAGGGTTGCAAAGCAGCTTGCAGGTGTGCAAGCACCTGAGTGCTTGTGTCATTTTGCAGCTAAATTAACAGCAACTACACCCCTTTTTGTGGAGGAATTTCTAAATTTATGTTTCAGATCTGTGAGGCTCTGGCTGAACTCTGTTTATCACAATCATAACTTGATCCACTAATGGGCACTGACCATATACAGTACATGTATTCAATATAGGCATGCAATTTCCAGTCACATTAGTGTGTACTACACCCACTCACAGGTGCTATACACACCCACAAACTAAGATCAGATCAGAAATCCACCGAGGTTGCCCCCACCTCCTTCAGCTTGCGAACCCAGGGTTTCTGGGCTTTGCGAAAACCATCGTCTGCTTCCTTTGTCTCCCTGAAGCCGCCCATCATCTGCTTGTGGAAGGCCTCTTTCTGCCAGCTACGCACGTTCTCGCTGTCTTCACCCGCCAGCCGCTCCCGCAGCTCCATGTGCAGCTCGCTGAGTCGATCGGCCGCCTGCATGAAGGCATGCCACGCCTTCTCCAGTGTGCCATACTGTGGCCCTGAGGAATAAATGTGAGAAAGCAGTGACGTTTCTAACACCCCATTCAGATTAACACAAAACAAAAATCAGTCATCCCTGTTTGCCTACATGTTTAAACAACTAATTACAGGTCAGTGTTGTAAAACTTCCCCAAAGCAGATTCTGATCCCCATAAAAACGGTGAGCTCTGCTACTAGATTAAAGATAGATGACTTCATTGATTAGATGAACATTAATTTGTAACCAATTTTGACAGCTGAATTATCATTTTGGTCAATCTTAAATTCAAACATCCCATTTACAGCTTCTCAAATGTGATATTTATATACTTTCCTGTGTTATATATGTGATATTAAAATACATAACTTTCAGTTTTGGATTGCTGGGTAGATATAAAAGTCATCTGGCAACATCAGTTTCTAGAGTCCTGGGTAATACAAGGGACTCTAAACACAGATGTGCCCTGAGCTGCAGTTCTTTAAATGGCCCCTTGAGACTGGATCCAGTGGTAGGCTAATCCCTGCAGGCCTCCATGGTACTTAGACTTTATTAAGACTTAAAAGTTATATATAATTATTGAAGGTACAATTGTTTCTATTTGTTTTATTTCTGCTGTTTCTTTTACAGTAGGTCTATTTTGTCTTAAGCCTCTCTTAGATACCCAAAATTATCATCATATTTAAAATTAGAGGGAATTACAGATGCACTTGGTGGTGGGAACCAATCAGTTACATCATGGTGGTTTTGACTGACCTTTCTCCACAACCACCCTCCACCTCTTGGCCCAGTCACTCAGCTGAAGAGCGTAGTTCTTTTCTATCTTAGCTCTCTCCTGGAAGCAGCTGACCAGCTCATTACACAGCCTGTGGCCATCGTCAATCCGCTTTACCGTCCTTTTGTAGTTCCCCGGCTGCAGAGACACACCAACAAACCCACAAGGAGTGAGGAAGCAGAATTTTATCAGTCACTCCCTGGGTTCGACGCATGTTATCAAGCTAATGCGCTAATAGTTGTTAGGAAGTTAAGGCTAAGACATGTTTAGTGGATAAGTGAAGTGGAGAAGACTGAAACTGACAAACTAAAGAGTGAAGACAAAACATCAAAGAGCCACAGGAGGTGAAAGTGTGTAGTTTTCCAACATGGAGGACTGTGAAGCTAGCAGTCAGTCTTCAGTGTTTAGACAAAAACATGTAATGAGTCCCTGCTGACTGACACGTCGCCTCATCAACAGCACCAGAATCCAGAATAACGAAGTACTCATATGCTAACGGTTTGGTACACTTCGCTAACTAACAGTCTCATTGGAGCGCCCTGCAATAAACATTCCTTACACGAAGGTCACGGTGCACCGAGTGTAAATCACAATGATTTCCATATCATTTAAACCTTAAATTTAATACAGAAGAGTGAAAAATATGATGGGTTTGAAGTGGGGAAAAAAAAAAACATAGAAAAAGATGCTCATTTTTAATGTGATATTAGCAAGACTTCTCAAAAGTCTCAGTTGTGAGACAGGCAACAGAAGACTGGAAAAGCTGTGTAATGCTAATAACTAAAAAAGCACCTGGTGGGAAATCTCACAACTTATTAGGTTAATTATTAGCACGACTGGGTTCAATCCTCTGTCTGCAGGCTCAGAGACTGCCCGCTATAATGAGACCCTTACTGTAAAAAAAAAAGAGTGTTTATTAAGTTTTGTGGAGAGGGTGATGAATGTCAGCAGTTAGTGTTACTACTGTACCTCCCAGAAGCTGTCAGAGCTCCCCAGCTCGCTGAGGTCTCCATTAGAAGACATCTTGGGGTCAGCCTTACAGCACAGAATGATGGCGGCTACAGAAGAAACTGCAGAAGAGAAAAGCAAAAAGCATGAAAGAAAAGCAAAAAAGAATAAATAAATCTATTCATTACATTAAATGCTAACAAGCTGACTGACAGTGATTTGATCTAGTTTTATTCCAGCCCCAAGCATCTCTCAGACTCCCAAACAGGAGGAGCAGCACAGACCCATCAATATATCCTCACTTTCTATTCCAAGGAAAAGCCCTAACTGGGAAGGCCTGGTTAACCAGTCAGGTTGTCAGAGTAACAGCACCTGACACCTTTTTGTTATATTATTTTACAAACAAGTCAACTTTCAAATGTAATTTTTAAAAGGCCGATTCTAACTGCTTTATGAATACGTGACAGCTGACTTAAATCTCTCTGCAGATTTATTCTCGAGCACTGGTTGGTTTGTTTACTTTGTGATGCCGACTTTCTGGAAACTCCACAGCTAAGCCCTCACCTTACTGCCACAAGTCCTTTCAGAGTCTTTGACAAACACTGATGTCCTGGAGATGGTGTTTCACCCCCTCATAATTATATAAACTAAATAAAAGCTACAAAATCAAGTAATTTCATATACAGGATATCACACGCTGAACAGAAATCTAGTGTAATACAGTAAGCAAAATGATCATTTTTTCCCCCTTTACGTTACTAGGTTTTTGTTTTAAAGCTGCTGGCGTTATCGGGTTTAACAGGAAAAATAACTTAAGCAAACACTACAGAGAGGTCATGCAAGAACTTGAAGTACTCCAGTTACATGATACAAGGGACAGACTCCACCTACTGAATGCAGATCCCGTGATGTGATTGAAAGGTCAACAAGAGCAGTCTGAGACTGCACGCTTCCGCCTGACTGAAAATTCACCGCACACCATGCAGGAACTGAATTTCTGGATCTGGATTAGCTTGTGATATTCTCTTCAGAACATCAAGTCCATGTTTCTCCAAGTTTTTCTTATATCACTCTCATTTGTCAACATATGATGTGAAATGTCCATTTTATACAACCTCCTTGTCAGAAGGAACATTTATGGAGCACTTTCAAGTGCTAACCTACACTAATAAACCAATCATGGTGTGTCAAATTTTACAGTAAAATGCAAACTGTATCCAAAAGTGCAATAAATGTATCAAAATATAAAAACACACATTAAAAATTATGTGTGTATATCCATTCAGGAGTTCCACAAAGGACATCCCAACAAAGGGCATCAAACCCAGTAGTGTCCAGTCTTATTGCTCCACTGTAAGCAGCTCTTTAGTTTCAGCCTCTGGCAAACTGCAGCTCCACGTCAGCTGACACAGAAAGCTAAAGAGCCCTCACTGCTCCCTGCCTGCAGGGCTGCTCTGTCCATGTCACTGCCTACTTTCCTTTTTGCACACAACTGGATTGTGTGTCCTACAAACACGGATACCCTGTCAGGCCAGTCTTGTTCATACGCAACCGGCTTCATTCTTTAGGCGGGATGCATGACATTTGCACAAAATGGGCTCCACAGAAATTAAAACTAAAACTGGCAAGAAAGGAAGAAGAAGAAAAAAAATCTTGTGAGCCGACATCTACATTTGTTTACCATTCCGGACTGAGCAGTTACAACTTGGAGATTAGTTGGCTAGCATGACACCACTGGCAGGAATGCTCATCATACCAACATAGTTGGTATGATGTCCCATGTCCCAGTGCACAACAAAAAGAAAAACGGGGAAATTCAGATTCACACGCCATACCCAGGTTGCAAATATTTATTCCCACTACAAATTTCCTTTTTAGTGAAATGACTTCTTAAAAGAAAACAGGATGCACATCTGTACAAAACCAAAGAGCAAACTTGCATCTTTAATTCAGCAGCAACTTAACCCAAGGGGATTTTTTTTTTGTTTTTTGTTCACTGTGAGCCGGCTTTCCCATACATCCACTTCCTCTGTGCTATTCTCCCATTGGACAAAAGCCTTTGTCAAGGCCAGACAGCTTCCTGTTGCAGAAACTGTCAACAATCTGTCGAACGTGCTACTGCTCAAGGCCTCACTGTGCTCTTAACCACAGCACAAACTCAAGTGTCATCTCTTGTTAAAGTTAAAGCTCTGTGTGCCACCTTTTAGTCTGTGAGCTGCTAATGTCAGTGCAAAAACTGGTACATGGAACATCTGCAACCTTCACACTGAGGAAATCCCTTACAGCACCCATTACCCAGTGCTTAATGTTGAATAAAATGTGATAGTTTAACACTGGGGGGAAAAAAGGAAATCTTTCTACTGTCCGGTGCTTAAATGAGGTTTTCAGACACAGTTCAGTTAAATATGTTGGCCTTAAAGATAGAAATAAACACGAGAGATCAGATTTAAGAAACAAAAACAGGAAGATGTAGACAAAGACTTATAATAATGCCTAATTTTTTAAAAAAAAAGAAGAAAAAGATCTCTCTCTTTTATAAAGTAAAAAAATTATACATAAATTATAACTAGGGAAGACAAAATCTCTCAAACACCTAAATTATTTATACTCTGTCACATATTACAATATATACTGCTGTATACTACAGTAAATTTTAAATAACACTGTTAAAAACATAGCACGTGGGCCTTTAAGGATTCAAAGCAGGTTGTTCTAGAAGTTTCATCACTGTTTGACTACCTTCCCTATGAGACTGTGCTATACAAGCTTGAGTTGACAAGACTCAGAGGTTCCTGATTATTTTTCCTTCTCCCAGAGTTTCACATTGTTCACTCTCACTGTAAATAACTCCTAATATATCAGTGCTGGGAGCAGACTGGTGCTAAAGTAGATGTAGAGTACAATAGTGGCCTTGGTGAGATGTGCAGGGAACAATGTGGGAGTGAGCATAAATTAGCTCTGCAGCTTTGCCCGTTATGCAACAACGGAGCAGCAAGCCTTTACTTGGAGCCAATATCAGAGTGAATCTTGAATAAAAAGGATTAGGTCTGATATGTAGTTGCAGGTGTGTCTGACTGTGTATGGGTGTGGTGGGTCTGAGGAGAAGAGCGACATTCAAGATTAAATAAAAGATGATTTCCCAAAAACACAACATCACATATCCCACACAGCTAATCCACGGCAGGCAGCACAAGTGAAAGCAACAAAAGGATAACCGTGTATGCGTGTGTCGCTGCTAAGTGTTAAGTATGCCAGCAACTGCAGAGGCATCTGCCACCAGCATGCTGGGACATGAGGTAGTATGTGAAAATTAACTTTGATATGGATTGTTAATTACTGCTTCTTTAGAACTTCAGCAGAGGTTTAACTATAATAGCGGTGGAGGTCATGATAACTTAATATTCAATATAGCTGTAGGGAAGTCTGTAGTAAAAACCGGTCATCTTAAACCCAGAGAAATCTAAGGGTGAGGATGGTTTAGACCCATCCCCCCTTCCTTTTAATGCTGATCTGATCACTGCACCTATAACTCATATTCTTAATTTATCACTTGCTACAGGCAAAATTCCCAAAAAATCTAGAAAGGCTGCGCAAGTGCTCCCACCCCATAAAAGTGGTGATGAGAGAGACTTAAATAATTCCCGCCCTATTTTGAAATTTTCTTGCCTAGAAAAGGTCTTAGGAGTAATTTAACAATACTGGGAGATTTAAATAATATTAGTAAACAATTAAAACTGATGAAAATACTTTAAGTCAACATTTTATGAACCTGCTAATTTAATTTTCTATAATTCTAAAAAAAAAGAGAATGCAATTACTGGTGAGGAATTAATTAGGACATCCCCACATTTATTCCCCACTTAAAATGGCTTATTAAAAAAAATAATAATAATAATCACAGGTGTATGACATTTTGCTCTGTGCAAACCTCAGACATTTAATTTGATGTGCTTCCGTTTGTTGTGATTTGGCGCTTTATAAATAAAATTGAATTGAATCAAAAGAGCTGTCTGAGGCCTTCAGAAAGTGTAGCAGCTTACGAGTCTCGTAAGGGATTTAAAAAAGATCTCAAAAGAAACTGAAATTAGCCATTCCACTGCCTGGAAAATAGTCTTCAAGAGAAGGATATTCAAAACAACTGCCAATGTGCCCAGGTCTGACGGTCCAAGCAAGTTCATCCCAAGAGCAGAGATGCTAAAAGAAGTCTCCAAAAACCATAAGATGTCATCACGAGACCTACAGCGGGCTCTTGCTACTGTTAATGTTAAAAAAAAAACCCATATCTCTACATTTAGAAAGAGACTGACAGGTTTAACTTGCGTGGAAGGTGTGTGAGGAGAAAACCTTTGCTCTCTAAGAGAAACATGAAGGCCAGACTGAAGTTCGCCAGAGAGAGCGTAGACAAAAACCAGGACTTTCTTTGGACAAATGAGTCTAAAACTGAATTATCTGGACACCAGAACAGAGGACACGTTTGGTGTAAACCAAATACAGCATTACAGGAAAAGAACTTAACACCAATTGTGACGCATGGAGGTGGTTTGGGCATGCCAGCACCTGGCCGGCTCAATAACATGTATCAGAGGGTGCTTGAGGAACATGTGAGACCGTCTGCAAAAATAAAAATAAATTTTTTTTTAAGCTGGAGCAGAACTGGACCCTGCAATATGAAAATCACACAAAAACATACCAGTAAATCCACCAAGGACTGGCTGAAAACTAAGAAATGGAGAGTCCTGGAATGGCCAAGTCAAAGCCCAGCCCAGATCTTAATCCCACTGAGATGCTTTGGGATGACTTGAAATGGTCTATGAATGGAGAAAAAAAAATTAAAAAATCTCACAGCTGAAGCAACTCTGCGCTGAAGAGTGGGGCAACCCTACCAGTGTCTTACCGATGTCAGAGGCTGGCAGATGGCTATAAGAAGCGTCTCACTGAATTTGCTTCAGCCAGAGGAGGTATCACGAGCTATGAGAAGGCAGGGTGTCTTTTTCCTCTGTTAGATTAGACATTTTTGGGGACATCTTTTGTTTAATGAGTAAAATAAGGTTAGCTTTTGTTGTTTACCTGCAATTAAAATCACGTTCTTTTCCAGAGATAAATAAAAACAAGATCAGATAGGTAAACATTTCTTAACAAAGAACTTAATATTCACTGGGGTTTCCTAATTTTTCATTCCTGTATGGTACAGCATAGCTCAGTCCAGACTGAAACTGGAAACTAAAACGAACCCAAATCATTCAAATTTAAGTAATGGTTATTACTTAGGAATAAGTTAGAAATTGAATGGATAATGATGTGTACATAATTTAACTTGATTTCTGTTTATGTTGGAAAATGAATATGGAAGTATGTACGCACGTTTGTATTTAAAGTGTAAGCAACCTGCCAACATCAGCTGATAACCCATGTGTCAGCATTATTAACATACCAATATAGCGAATGTGAGGAAATTCACATGAATAAATGTGAAACACAAACTGTAGAGGTCATTATGACTCATTGTTCAACACCACTGATGGACAGTCGACTCAAGTAACTTCATTCGTAACTGCGGCAACAGGTGAATTAAAGAGATTTTAAGACTACTCAAATAGACAATGCATAAGATGAAGGATCTTGATGATGCTATTTTTATGTATTTGTTTACAAAATACAACAGCTACAGTGTATGAAATAGAGAACCGTCTCACACTGACACACTGTAAATTTCATCCAAAAGACTTAAAGCTGAATCACACTGACACACAACAGTCAGCATTGGGAGGAAGGTCACACAAAGTCCCGAGTGTGTGCATGTGTGTGTGTGTGTGTGTATATATACACAGCAGTCACACATTACCTACAGCCTGCAGTAAAGGGATTAGACTGTTTACTCTAAGGCAGACAGAGAGACCAAACTTATTAGCTGGACACAGTACCCTGAGCTGAACATACCATTACTGGGGACTGGTACTGAGGGTTAGTATTATACTGGTATTGGACAAATGCTGCTTCTCTGAGTGTTTTAGTAGCTGGCTTGGGGGTAAACAGGGTAACAACAACTTACAGACTTAAAAAAAAAAAAGAAAAAGGATACAAGAGTGTTTACATCTGAATCAGCGGCTGTGCAAACACAGAGCCACCGTGGCTCCCTACTGTATGGAGTAGATGTAGGTCTGGACCAAAGTAACAGATCATGAGAAAAATATTTGTAAGTATACACAGATTTAATCTTTGTTGTACACTATTAAATTCTCTGATCTTTTGGATTGTTGGGTGGACAACTCTAGACCAGGGATCCTCAAATCCAGGCCTTGAGGTCCAGTGTCCTGCAGCTTTTAGATGTGTCCCTGATCCAACACACCTGAATCAAATGGCTGAATTACCTCCTCGGTATGCAATCAAGTTCTCGAGAGTCCTGCTAATGACTTTTATATTTGACTCAGATGTGTTGAAGCAGGGAGACATCTAAAAAACTGCAGGACACCGGACCTCGAGGCCTGGATCCCTGCTCTAGACAGTCAAAAACGTCACCTTTGGTGCCATGGGAAACACTCAATTTACTGAGAAAAAGCTTCATTTATATCAATCTAAAGCTGGAGCCTTATTCTGATCCACACTTCCACACTCTTAACAACAGCATGAGGGAAGTCTCCCTTGCTGAATTACCAAATATAAGCCAATTCTATGTGCCCAGCTCAGTGTATTTGTTATTTCATTTACTATGAAAGACAACAGTGAATGTGGTGAGC
>JASGAU010350302.1:4018-33906 GCA_030220045.1 Australoheros facetus | reverse complement strand
CCCCCCGCTAGAGAGGTCTTTGCTAGCACCCCCAAGATGACAAATCAGCTGGTTCATAAGATATTGAATTAAAGGTAAAATTACATAAACCTAAAAAGAGGTTTTCGTCGTCGTTTCCTGTGATTGGTCCGTGAGACCTTAGAGGGGTCACAGACCCTGACAGATGGTCAGACTTATGATCTATTTATCCAGAGTGTTTGGTTTATGTGGTGAGCTCATTTAGACCCTTACCACTGGCTGTGGTTGTGGTGTTTGAGGATGTTTTCTTTCCTTGGTCACTTATGAACTTGAGTTCAATCCCCTCAGTGTAAGCCAATAAGCAAATAGAGGAAAAACAGCCTGTGTGGGACTTTGGACCACAGTTAGTGTTTTAGATCTGCTGCGCTGCAAACAGTGCAGTGTGACAGTGAAGGGAGTTTATCAGGGGGTTACATGTAATGAGTTTGTATACCAATGTGACAACTAAAAATGTGTGAGATGCCCTCAGAATAATGCATTTGTGCATAACAACCACCGAGGACACTGCTTCTACTCTTTTTACTTTGACTTCTTATGTATTTGCTGGTTGGTCAAAGGGAGTCAGGTTTATTCCAGCATCTCTGTTATGACTCATAGAGGGCATAGACAAACACACTATATGACTACGTGACTAATAGGCTAAAATGCACCTATTTTAACAGTTTACGCTAAGATTTGAAATGTTTTTGTTCACTTCTATAAAACATTCACAGCAACAGCTTGATGCACCTCAAACAGAAATCACCAACATCTGCTCAGATGAGAGAAAGATGCAGATTTGACAATAAGTTGTAAGAACTGAGGTATTTGGTTAAATGGCAACATACAATTTATTCTTATAATAGCACATACTTCTGTTTTAGCTTGAATTGACCAAATGAGATGTAAGAAGAGAACTGTTAACCATTCAAGTGGACCTACTTTGTGTTTTCATATTTTCTGTCATATATATTGTTACAGTGGTAATACTCATTATATATAATACTCAAAAAAAAAAAATTCTGAAGTTTGTGTGTGTAACCAAACGTTCAGGCTTCAGGCTGCTCATAATGCTGTTTCACATAGTTTTTTCTACTCTTGGATCTGTGTGGCATCAAAAAAAAAAAAAAGGCATTATCCTTAATATGGTCATCTCAGACAGAAGCCCTACCCACCTGCCAATCAAACCTCCTGTTTACAGGAAGCAGCCAATCAGGAGGATAAGGGTGAAGAGAAACAGGAAATAAAACTGTTGCAGAGAATGAATAAACTTAGGTGCTTTACCAAGGCACAGTAGGAGTTAAAGAAGGATGATTTTGAACAGCAAATCATGCAGCACTACTCTGGTAGCGTCTAAGAATACAATATGGGTCTGGAAATGAGCACAATGGGTGCGCTCTGTAATGGGGTATAATTACTTCTGGGCAGAGCCACGCAAGTTATTTCCCACTGTTTCCAGTCTTTATGTTAAGCTAACCTAAGCAAACATACAACCTGAGAACAGCAACAATCTTTAGATCTAACTCAAAAATGCCAAATATCACACTTTTCCCCCCCAACTTTGTAAATTATCTTTATTTGTGGTACAAGAATCTGATCTTAATGATATTCAGAAATGCGAAACTTTTGAAATGTTTTCAAAACTGTCTTCCATTACAGTTGAAAGAATGCTTTGTCAGAGTGGCCTCTGGTTCAGTTTTTCATTTAGTCCATTAACCACCTGAATGAATCCAAAAGCTAGAGGACAATCCTTGATCTGAAACAGGCCACAGACCGTCAGGCCTGAACAACAGAAAACAGGAGCACTGTTGAATCAGAGCAAAAGCGATGGGAGCCACGAAACCGTGAAAGACTGAAAGACAAGAGGAACGAGAGAGTGAAAAATGTGACAGACAAGCAATAAGACACGTGCAGAAAACGACTCACTGTTCAGGATAAGCTTAGCGAATTTCAGCACCTCCCAAAAGAAAATAAACGTGACCCGAAGACAGAACGTTTTGAGCAACTGAGAACATATCAGGGCAGCTGGAAATAGTAGGTTTGGTATCACAACAACACACACAAGCTTCTGAAGTGGTCTCCACAGCACGGCAACAAAGCTCATCTGAAAGGCATGTGAGGGTGGTTTGTCAAGCATGATGAACGAAGCAGAAGTGCGTATGGCACGAAATACGGATGCAGCCAGCCAAATAAATGACACCAGCAATAAAAATCTACACCTCAACTTCTCCTTGTGCTTCTGTCCTGAGGCATCTGTCTCACCACAAAGTCTTAAACACTAGTCATTTTAACCTTTAATCCATTATTTAAAGAAATGCTCTGGTTCATCTTCCATGATTGCCAAAAAAAAGAAGAAAATATGTAAGTTAAAAAGTGCTTTGAAAAATAGAGTGGGTACAACTTGACTTAAAAATTTTTTTTTAAATGTTTTGCTTGCCAGATAGGTTGCTTCAGGCATCCTGTACCTCATTTCAACCACTGCAATACTGCAACAAATGATTCACAGATAGGTTGTAAGGTCCATTCTCATATGGTTTTTCATTCAAACAGCTTTATTCTGGGCTGGTTCTGAGCTGACACCGAGTCAGAACTAGCTGTAAACCAGCACTGGAGCACTTGCTAGACTTCCTCTTTGGACTTCATCAGCCTTGGTGTCCTGTGTTGCTTCATGTAATCCCAGACTGACTTCACAATGTCGAGATCAGGGCAGACCATCTGTTGCTGGCCTCCTTGTTCTTCATGTGGCTAAGGCTACTTCATTAGGCTTTTTGCTCCTGTAGCACAATCAATTCTGAGACCAGTGAGACAAACACATGGAAACACCATCATGCAAGTCAATAATTTCTAACTAAACAAAGGGGCAACTTGGTAGTAACACCATGATATACATTCAGCTGAGCTCAGTAAGCTGTGTCAGCACTTTGGGTTTGGTCCTATTGCAAAGGGGCCAGCATGGAAGAAACTGAGTGCACCATTTGCCTCCAGAAAGCAGAGGGGTAAACAAGGTAACACTTCAAAATGGATCTCAGTTCAGCATACTGTGTGTTGGTGTCTATTGCAGGAACAACTGTCAACAGGTCCTCCAGAAATAGCCTGTGGAAGAAGGAAGGGTGTCCATAGCTACTTATTAGAAACTGATTTAATGAAAAATAAAAGACTAATCAACAAGTCTAACAGTTGGAACAATGTTAGCAGTGCTATAGCACCAGGAGCCTTCTTTCTGTGCTGGGTAAAACAACAGTGAATGGGGTGTTGATGATATTAATTAGAATTGGAACAAAAAAGCTTTTCTGGTGCCAACCACTGAGGGTCGCAAAGATTAAATCGGCCAGCCAGCTAATACTTCACATCCCTCGCTACAACAACTTCTGTTAGCAGCAGCTGTTCACTTTTTCCATAAATACCATCACACACCTTGATGAAAGGCCAAGAAATAAGAAAAATTAGATATCCTCACGTCTAGTAAACAGTGATCACCATTTGTGCCTTAGCTCATTTCACTCTGGTAAAAACCATCTCTGTTGAGAAGCACAAAGAGGATCAGCGACAAAAACATGGAAAATCATCTCATCCGATACACAATCTGGAGAGATCTGCATCCAATACGTTCCCGCTAAAGAGGTGGGTGATGGGAAGGGAGGGAGACAGAAGGAGATTCTGGTTGTTGGTTTATAAAGAAGTGGGTCAGCCCAGTGAAGAGGAGGAGGGGGGAAGAGCAGCTGAGGGAGGGATGAGGAGGGAATGACGGATAGAGAGGCAGCTCCAGACCTCATAAGCTCCACTGGAAAACTCATGGCCACTAATCTGATTAATGTAAACCAACAGTTTCCCTGCAGTCAAGCCAGGGCTATATGCTCCTACAGATGAAGCATGGGGAGGCCCACATGAACATTAGTCTGCGAGCTCGTCTGGGTTCCAGCTAAGTCTCGGTGTGTGAGGTTATGTGCTGTAGGTTCATGAGGACCCGGAGGCTTTAAACATCTAAAAAGAGGAGCACTTGGAGATTCTTCTCTGCTCCAGTTGCTGCCAACAGCTGGCTGCATATCTGAGCCTGAGAACCAGCTGTGTATCAGACCACTGCTGAGTGATTCTGAACAAAATGAGAGACTGTTTAAAGAACGAAAATGTTAACCATGCTCTCAATGATTACAAAATGATTGCTGTTGGCAACAATAAACCGCATTATGGGATATTTTCATGCTTGGCTTTGATAAACAACTGTCTCTAACTTGAAATGGCTACAGAGGAGAAGTCAGGGAGTAAAACATTTGAACCAAAAAAAAAAAGTTTGTGAGTGGAAGTTTTGCTGGATTGAAGTCATTTATTGGATGAGCTTTCTTGAAAACTGTTTCATCGAAATTTCTTCCCGCCAGTGGAAATATACATGTGTGAAAAATAATGGCAATGTGCCCAAAAATGGCCCTAAAAGCAAGTACAGCCTTAAATTATTTCTCTCTATAGACAATTTCCACTTATGACAAGTGCATAATGTTGAAATTTTTATACAAAGTCAAGTGACTTTTTGATTTTAAAATACTCGTGTAAAGAAAATCTATATTTTTTAAATTAAGGGCATGGTTGTTTTTGAGCTACAAGTGGGTGCGGTTTCATTGTGTTTAGCCTTCAGTTTAAGACAGCCTGTTTTTTGCAAGCCGAAGCTTGTGTCCCACATCATATCACAGATGTAAACTAAGCTAGTTAAGTGCACTGGCTCGCTGCCCAGTTAATACATCTGTAAACATGGTTATGCCAGAATTTAGGGGAAAAACAAACAAACAAACAAACAAAAAACACAAGGTGGCAACATCAAAAATGCCAAACTTGGAGCTTCAAAAAGTCTTATGGGCAACACCATGGTGGTTATGTCCATCTTCTAGTATGTAATTAAAGGTTCAGTCTCCCTAAAAACAGGATTTGACTCTTCCACATTTTAAAGATGGTTGGATAAATTTAAAAAGTTGCCCATTAACACAATACTGTTTATGTTAGTAGTTTCATGTTAATAATTTAACTCAATAAGAAAAAACCTTCTGAAGACATTTAATTTGTGTGAAGGAGTTAAAAGAAATAGGCACAAAGCCTAGGAGCCTGAGGGAAACAGCTGGCCGTGGTCTGTAGAAAGGCAACAAAATCCACCTGCCATCACCTCTAATATTCACCACGTTAGATGCTGTATATTGCTGTATTTATACAATCAATGAAGGTCTGAATGTTTCCTGTCTTTGAGGTGAAATAACTTGGCATGAGGAGTAGCTCCAGTATGGGTGGCATTACTTTTACCATTTCTTTAAGATGGTGATATGAGTGTGAAGAATATTACACTACGCAGATATTTGCACTTCACTGTCAGGATATTATGACCGACATGCTTCAGTTTAGCTTTCCAGCTGTGCACCATGCACCCGAAGAGGAAGATACAACTAAATTTCCACAATGATCATGAGTGCATCAAACTATGAACCTAAATGGCATCCTGGCAAATGCATAAACTTGTGCGTCACTGTGCGAGCAGACAATCCTCAAAGTGAAAATGCATGTCCAGTATCACACAAACCTGTTCTAAACACAACTCTGAATTTCCTCAGTTTTTAAATGCCAATCACATGAAGTCACAGGTGGTGAACACAGGAAGTGTTGAGCACATTTTTTCCCAACATGTCTGCACAAACTGTGGCTGTCAGAGTGCTAAACAACTAAACACCACCCGCACTAATCTCATGACTCCAGCAGAGAACAGCTTCAGTTTGCAACACTAAAGAGGCATCTGCACGAGACAGGTATCATTTAAAGAAAGGCGGGACGAGGTGGCTGACTCTTACTCTGGCAGCATGAGCTGATCCTACCAAGCAAACTGAGTCTTTAACATGCAGTTAAAATCTTTTTCTTCACTCACTGAGCTGAGATGAGTCTGATGTTTTCAGACTTGGAGAGATATCGTGCAGCTTTGCAAGACTGCAAACAGATACCATCAACAGACTGAGTGGATTATGTGAAGGAGCTGAAGGGAAGCTACTGACAGACAAAACGCAGAAAGCAAAGGCAGCATATTAAATGTTACAGAAGCATGATTAGCATCCTTTATGAACAGTGTACATCCAGAACAAACCACACTGCAGACACTGCTGCCACATGGAGCCCCAAGTCACAGCACAACTTACCTTATCAGAGACGAAAATAGCGTTGGACGGACGTCCAAACAGAAGACGGCCTCTGTCTCCACAGGTCTGAGAGACACAGGGGGACAGCCACAGAGGGAAGAAGATCCCACAGGAGCAGAAGCAACAGCAAAGGGGGAACACAGAGAGAGGCTTGTTAGCGAAGCAGCAAGCAGTTAGATTAGATCCTCCAGCAGCTGTTCAGGCAGGGCTAGGCGAGCTGCCCAATATATGGCTCTGTGCCACACAATGGGTGGTGCAGGGTGGCACATTCTGGGATTCGCGGTGAAATACCTCACATGGAGTGTGTAGTGGAGGGTTAATGAAGCATTTAGAGAGCAGCAGCCCCAATAAGAGGAGGTCAGAGCAGTTAACTCGTACCTCTGCCTGAGCAGCGAGTTAGGAGGTGAGTGTCAGGTTATTAAAAGACCACACCAGTGATTCTGCTTTGTTCAAGACACATACGTCGATATTTCACTTTTTTAAAAATATTTTTCCACCTTGTAGAGACTTGAAACCTGTTTATTTGTTTTAAATCTGCGCAACCTGGTCTTAGATAAACAATCAAAAAGGACTAGCAACAATGTGAAGCTTGTATATCTTCTGACAGCAAAAGAAATAAAATAAATTACTCTAAGAAAAAAATACTAATCTAATGTCTGGCTTTTTTGTACAGGAAAATTTTCTGATAGTCAGAAATCAGAAAAGTCTTGTTATCCAAACATGCAGGCCTGTCTCTGCTTTGTTTAGTGATTTGTGGACTTTCAAAATCTCACTTGTTGTGACCTTTGTGATACAAAAAGAGCCACAATGACGATGCCTATTGAATCAGATCCACAGATAGTTGCAAAGACTGACATGAAGGCGTTCTCTGATCCTCTGCCCACGTTTTTAATAATCAACAGATAAATCTAAATCCAGATTCAGCCACAGCTGAAGATCCCTGGCACTGAACTTTAAACCTCTGTGCAGCTTTCTCACCAGCTGCCAGAGTTTGGATCCCATCCATGAAAAGGAAAACCAAAACAAAACCAAAACAAAACACGGTTTCTTCTTTAGGTGCTTCCTGCTACAACTTGGATAACTGACAGAGTTTCACTTCAGAATGATGAATGCTTCAAGAGCCAGAGCCGAGAACCCCACCCTTTTCACTGAGAACACAAATGATGAATACAGCTGATTAGTTATCAGCACAACTTCAAATAACTCCCTAATCAGATATTAGACAAATGAAGCAGAACTGCCAGTGATGGTGAGTCATTTTATCACAATAGAATTATTTTATGCCGCCATCAACCAGTCAGGTGGTACTTTACATGTATTTCTCTCCAGATATGACCTTTGAATAACTTTGGCAAGTACTTAGGATAAAACAAGTTAAAGCAGACTGAAGGGGTGAAAAATCTGAGATCTTCATTGCCAACTAGATATCAAAATAAATCAATTGTATCAGTAGAATATAAGGTTTGCTTCAATACAGCAATGAAGCTGTGAAATTACAGCAGGAACACTACAGAGGTGTAAAGCATATATCTGTGCAGCACTGCATTTTACATTTCTTTTAGTAAGAATTACCTACTATAGTAAGAAGTACCAACCAGATTACAGTAGGTACACTAAAATAACAGCATGTTGGCAAATCTAGCAGCCAGTACTGTTATTTAACAGGGAAATCAGTTGCAGTACATTCACAAACAAAATGTTCATTACAGTAAAAAAATATTAACCAAGTGGTATGGTTATTTTGATTAAAGCATAACGGATCTCCATCCATCTAGGGCAGGGGTCAAGCAAGCTTTGCTATGAAAAAAAGTCATCTGTGTACTTTGGATGGATGGATGGATGGATAGATAAATTATAGAAAAGAACTAAATTTGTTTGCTTTTATTACTTTTTATTATCAATAAAACACAATTGTGCAGTTCTCCTGATCTATGTGTAGCTGTTGCTTGGTCAAATCACCCTGGTTACAGATGATGGTTGCCTGGTTAAAATAAACCAAAATGATTCTCTAATAGAAACTTCATAGATCTTCTTACACATATCAACATTATTACTATCAAGTATCAAAGTCTTAACATCAAGTCTTTTAATTTCCATTCAAAAAAAAAAAAAAAAAAACTGTGTCAGTGTTAATTTGTGTTTTAACTGTAACGCTGTGCTTTAGCAATGTTTCACTTTCCCGATCCTGTAGCGTCTGACAGCCGCTCCGCCTGCAGCCCGAGGCTGTGTCTCTAACTGACGACAAACCATGTGAGAGATTTCTGGCAGAGGAGCGGCGAGGCCAGAAAAAACGAAAGCAGATCACAGAGAGGCAGAGTTCAGCAGACCAGAGACTGAGTCAAAGAAAAGGACAACTCAGCCTTGTTCCCACACTGCTAACCAGAACCACATCACTGAAGCCATGCCGGGCTAAAATAGCCTCCATGGCAGCTTCTCCGGCTCAGCACAAAAACCTGAAGCCTGCGAGCAGGACGCAGGCCATGGCGATCTAAGCTCAATCTGTTGCACACTGCAGGCAACACGGCTGAAGATTAACCTGCTTCCCCAGGTGTTCACATTTGATTGGAGGGAAGCATGCTTTCTAGAAAATTCAACCCAAGACTGAGTGCAGGTTTCATAAAAGCAGAGCTGAAATGATCAATCGAATAAATGATCCATCCTCCTGGTCTGCACAACAGAGCCACACAGAAATAATGCTGCTGTTAAAACAATGACCTGCACCCCTCGCAGGAGGACTCAATGTTCATTTGACAGAGCGTGGAAGTTAACGCTCTCTGCTGACATATTTCATGTTTCCATGAAATTCCATTTTCTTGGCAGCAGCTGGAGCCTGAAGCTGGGGAAGGTTCCTGCCCCCAGCCTCCAAACGGTCTTCTTTTCAAATCTATAATAATTATACACTACATCATGAAGAACAATAAATTGCTGAAGGCTCGCAAAACAAACAAACAAACAAATCAATCCTGATTTTGTTGCTGCTTTCTTCACACTTTTTAATTACTTCAAATCTTAATTCTGATGCTGGAAAATCACTAACTCTTGACTCCCGGCATGCCTAAATGATCCTCCTTTATTACCAAGGACATAAGTATTTTGGGATATGAAGATCCGGTTCGACATGTTCTTGTAGTAACCTGATTACTGCATTCCTTTACTTCAGGTAACTGTTTACAAATGCAAATCAAAGGCTTTAGAAGGGTTAACGTGACAGTGTTGTAACCGTTACCCTCAAATCAATTTGACTATGTCAAGTTGACTTGATCCACACTGTATGCATTGGAAAACAATGCGGTACAAACTGAAGGGAAGACAGTCTGCAACACTACACCTGACATCATCTGCGTTTCTGTTGCGATCCTTTACTTAAACTGAGCCTTGCACAGATCATGCGTGATATTTTTAATGTGAATAAGGCGTACACACGCAACCGTGTATGGCTTCTTTTCAGATAACTTCTTATCCAGGTTTCTCAGACTGAGGTGTTCTTTCTGCTATGATTCAGTAGCATCTGACTGAATTTTTAACAAGTCGCCAGCTTCTACGCACATCACAGTTTTGAAAGGAATGTCATTGTTCCAAACTTGCATTATATTTTAGGTTGAAAGCTGGGCGAGTAAGTGAAGTAGGGAGTGATGTTGGGGGGATTTTCTGCCCCCTGCTGGTCAGAAATCCCCTGAGGCAGCTTTATAGTGTGCGAACACATTCTGGTTTGGAATATGAGCCTTCAGTTTTAACAACTACTGCATGGACATTTATATATTCATTATATTGTAGATGTTGTATTGCGGGGTACGCTTAAAGCTAATAAAATACAAAACTATGATCTATGAAATGCATGTGGGAACGCTTCCCGACTATCACCACACAAAAAGCACCTGATAAAGCACAAACACTTGCTTCCATTTGTCTGCGTTTGGCAGTTTTCACATCACAAAGCGTTTCCGGTCCTCGGGAGGTGAACAAGTGCTGGCAGCAGGCAGGCAGGTGAGGTGGCTTACCTGTTTCTCTCCGAGCCGGAGGAACAACCCGACACCGAGATCCTCCTGGAGCTGCAGCTTCTCCCTTCCTCTTTCACCACCTCCTGTCACGCCAGCAGTGATATTTCTTTAAATAAATGCAGCAGTAACAGTCCTCTTTTACGCCTCAAAACTGCGACATCTTGCAAGTTCACTCCGCAGTCCTGCGTCGACCCCCCTCAGCCATTTACACGACGAGAAGATCCGACCTCCAGCCCCCTGCTACTCCAAGAAACTCCCAGTATAACCGGTTCGGGTCCTCCTCTGCTCGGTTAAAAAAAAACCAAAGTAAAATAAAAATAAAGTTGTAGCCAAATGCCGAGAGAAAAGGAAAAATAATGGGAATAAAAAAGGTTGTGTTCCTCAGAAGGCATGAAAAGCTGTTTCTCCTGGTAGGTGTACGTACGCGTCTTCCCCCTCCGGCGCCTGCTGGCGTTTCTGTGTAATCAGATGCTGCGCAGCGCAATATCCATTCATCCTATTACAGAGTTTAACCCTTCACTGCCTGCGGCGCCCTCGCACTGACTCATCCGAGTCCAGGAAAACCAAAAAGATCCCCCACAGGCTGAATGCATGCACGGAAAACACGGAGAGTTAAAAAATAAACTGTTTATTGAAAATTACGATTAAACGTACAAAGTAATTATCAATCCACTTTATTTTTATGTCCACTGGGTGAGAACTAATGAAATTAATATCACTGACGGACATTTTACAATTCCTGCGATAATAAATATAAACTTAGCTTCACATTCAGCAGACAAAACCATTTCAATATATTACCGTTTACATTTGCATAAAATTAACAATTAAAATAAAAGTAAATCCCCAAATTGATAACATCCAGCAGTGCAATGTCCAATATTCCCTGAGCCAAAAGCAATACTGGACATGTCGGTAACACTGGTGAATATTACCAGCTTATATAAATCTTTGTGATCTCTGCTGAATTGCTTACAACATTTTCCTCGCACATAGAAACAGGTTTAGTTATTATTTAAATAACAGATGTTGATGGCAAATGTAACTTTGACCTATCCACAGAATCAAGTCTGATTTACATTCAGTTTTCCCCTGAAGGTTTTGGGATGAATTAGATTTTACATTTCTCAGCAAACAGCGCCATCCTCAGGACCAAAGTATAATCACAGCAACACAGGTCTGAACATCAGCCAGCCCCCAAAACACCATCTGAAGTAATTTCATTGAACAAAGCTTCAAAATAGAGAAGCCAGTTTCTCAGTCAGAAAAAAAATAAATCTGTGCCATTCGAAGGAAAGCTAAACCATTACCATAAAGTGTGATTTTGTATAAAAAATAAAAATAAAATGTGATTTATTGTGGTTCAAGAGAAAGGGATTAATCATGTCTTTGCACATTAGCTGATTAAAGCAGATCTTTCAGTCTACATTTCAGCAGGTTTAAGACAGTAGGAAAGATGGCAGGCGGTGGCCTGGGACCACAAAAGTGCACATGTCCAAATAAAACCCATCAGAGAAGAGCCGGCAGGTGAAGGCAGACTCCTCCCACTGTCCTCACTGCTCCTCTGCGAGCAGCACTCTGAAGTTCTTCAGCTCCCTGACGCTTGTGGAAATCCTGTGCAAAATTCAGGAGGAGACATTTAAGTCCTTACTTTGTGCTGAGTTAAATGTGTAGGATTATGGCAACTTAAGAAATTTGATTAACAACCAAAAGATAAAAATCCAGTTACTAGATATAAACTTATTCTAAAGGCTCTTATTATAATAAACCTAGCAAGCTGAGAGGTGACAGCCTCAGGAGTTTGACATTGATTAACATCAGTCCTAAACAGCACATGCCCATTTATCATATCTAAAAATCATTTTCAGGCTTTAAAAGTGCTTCAAATCTAATATAAACTAATGCATGGGCAACAAAAGCGCCCCCAGGAGCAGAGTGGCTGTGAGTTGGAACTAAGCCATTTTAAATATAGTACAGATTGATGTCCACAGGCTCGCCCTCACCTTCCGAAGGCGTTGAACAGGGAGACGATCTCCTGCCGGCTGAGCTGGAAACTGGGTTGCTGGTTACTGGATTTGGGCAGAGCTTCAATCTGTCGCTCTGAAAACAAAATCCTCAGAGCCGTGCCTAATCCCTGAGTCTGTGACATGAGAGAGGCAGAAAGAGCAAATCACAATGCAGTTTGTCTTTACAGCACATCCAGCAAGAGAGGAGCAGCGCTGCATGTGTATTTCAAGCTAACAAGAGACTCCCGAGAGGAAGGTAACGAGCACCTGCAGTTTCCCCCACAGGCGACACTTGAAGCACCCGACACAGTCCATGATCCTGGAGATGTTGAGGAAGGCCAGTCTGATATCCTCCTGACAGACACGGCACACGAGAAGACTCGCGTTACTTTACATCGTTAAAGTTAACCACAGAGAATAACTGCGACTTCAGTCAATGTTCCTGTGAGTCTGCACCAAGCTGGTGGACAGAAAATTTCTCCCTGCATCTGGATTATTTCTGCAACTCGAGCATTTTTTAAATCCAGTGATGTTTTTATTTACAGCACATTTTCACGTACAGTTCCAACTGGGGTGGTCTGACTGGATGAATTTTAATGAAAGGTTTTGTGCAGTGAAAACAGAAGGTTTATTAAAAGCCTTTAACTTTATGAGCTCAAACAATCAGAAATATGGAGAACTCTGAGTAAGTAATCAATCTGTGCAATATTTCCACAGTATCAAATTTCAGCCGAGTTTTTAAAACATTTGCTGACCTTCAGTTTGGCTGCTTCCTTTTCGTCCCCACCAAACAGAGAAGTCTCATCAAAGTGCAAAGGGAAAGATCTAGAAAAGGGAGATGAAAGTCATGTTAAAATATGGCAAAAAACCAAGAGACGTGACAGTGATTAAAGATGAAGAATCATGAACAGGTAAAGCTCATAACTGGACTCCATGAAGCAGAAGCACAGTGTCTTCTACCATGCTATATTTCCCAGAGTGCAGAGTGCTAACCCCACACACCCACACTTTTCTACATTTCTACATTCAGACCCAACACAGTTCAGATGTTTACATTCATGTCCATTATGCGCTGTTGCCAATGCGCCATCTGACTGCCCCCCAAATTCATTCTGGAGCGTGACAACAACCCAAAGCCAGACACAAAGAAATCTTCAGCCACAAGAAGTACAGGGACTCCTGCAGCAGTTGGCCTGACCCTCACGCTGCCCTGATCTCACCTTCGTGGAGTCACATCCACAGCACAACTGCTCCAAGATCTTTAAATTTGTTTCAGATTTGGCATTTCTGATGAACGCACTTTGTATGAAATTAGCTGCTAAAAAGTGTTCACAGCATCCTCACTTTACTGCATCTGTTTAAATTTGGTTCATCTTTCCTTCAAGGTCATCTTCTCTTGTAGCTCTGGACCACTCCCACTGCAGCTGTTATTGTTTTGATCCCTCTGGAAGCTTCCTTTCTGATCACTTGCCCATCTGAGATCGATGTTGAACTTTCTCCACTGTATCAAACCCGTGACACTTCAACTTGAATTTCCCCTTGGAGAAAAAGACAAAAATAGGTGACAACTGTACTAGTGTGGCCAAAAAAAAAAAAAAGAACCTCTGCCAGACCCTGATGGCATAAACTAAATTTTAGGCCATTTATTCTGAATGTTCTCCCAAAGAGCCTCAGGATGTTACAGGTAAACTCTGCCTGGAGAACAATTTCATGGTGCCTGAATGTTGGAGAAAAAGCAACAAGCACGCTCCTCGTCAGCCCTCCAACTTTGACACAATGGGCCCTTCCTCTAAGACTCCTCTGGAAGGCTCAGCTCCATCATCAGAATGATGATCACCAGTGTAATTGTCAGTCAGTTTGACACAGAAGCTTATGTCTGCTCTCTGAGCGAGCTCAAGGTTCATGGTGAAATCTGCAGATGGGCACGTGGTCAGACTGGCTTACAGGAAGGGATCCACAGAAAGCAGGAATGCTGGAGGCCATCCAGACTTTAAATCGGTATCAGTAAACAGTTAATACACATACCACATAACTGCACATGCATTTGGAAGCAAAAATATGGCAAAAGCATTAAGTTTATAGAACATGAATATCATGTGGAGAACTAGAATAAACTGAAGTTAAGAAAAAGGGCAGGCTGTATTACACCGTGCTGAAAACTCAGTAACAGTCGGTGTGGTGTGAGACCAACCTGGCCAGCTGCAGGATGTGCAGCAGCTGCTCTTTGTGTTTCTGGTCCTCCTCGGGTCTGCCCGTGTACAGCTGGAAGGACGATAGCTGGAAGAACGGCAGAACTTTGGCCAGCGCTCGCAGCTCTATCAGGTACAGGAAGTAAAGGTTGCGGAGCCTCTTGGGCCCTTCGCCGGCCGTCAGCTCCGAGTCAAAACGCTGTCTGAACTCGGAAACATTGTGACCCCACTTCCTCTGATACCAGCTGTCTGAAAGAAAGAAGTGGATAAAAGAGGGCTAGTTAGGAATCATAACAGAGTCAGAACAAGCTATTTTGACTCTTGAGACAAAAAAAGAGGAGAAAATAAATGTGATGTTTCACCATCCAGCAGATATCTGGCGCTCAGGTGTATGTTGATGCTGGCATGGAGACCTGAGACGAGCCGGTAGAAAGCCCTTTTCTCCACGCACTGACCTGCCAGAGAAACACACACAGGGTTGACCAAAAACTAGGCAAAACTCAACCAAATCTTCAAGGTGAAGCAACAGCTTACCTTCCAGCCAGCTGTAGAAGGTCCTCGCTGTAAACAAAGTCAGTGTCATCAGAAACAGAGAAAACAACAACACCAAACAGATTGTTTTAGAAAAATAGTGAGCAGTAACAATGAAGACTTCCCACCTTCACTTCCTGAGCTGCTCTGGAATGCGTTGGGATTTAGCGGTCGCTTGATGGAATATGGTCTGGAAAGGACACAAAAGGGCTTTTTTTGACACCTGCTTGCTTTTCATTAAAGGGGACCTATTTTGCCTTTTCTTATTTTTTCTAAAAATCATACACAATGGTGGATGCTCATAGTAAATATGGTGAAATGAGATCACCGTATAAACCCTGGGAGCCAAAACTCAGGCTGTGCCAGCTCTGTATGATGTCAGAGGGACTGGATATCCCCAGTATGGTCATTGTGGACACTTCTTTGGCTGTGAGCACAGAAGCCCAAACCACCCGCTGCTCAGACTTTGGCTTAAAGGGAGCTAAAGCAGCTCACTTCAAACAGCAGATGAACTAAAGGGTAACACAAAGTCCCAGTGTGAGATAAATAGACACACACGTTTACTTATCCCAAGTCACTGTGCTGCACAAAACACAGACGCAGCTGCACGGTGACTTAATCCCAAATGCTCGAGCTCCATCAGCAGACTGACATCTCAGTTTGTAGCGTAAGGTTCTTGAGTTGCACACAAAAAGTTAAAAGAAAAATGTGATGCAGTTTTTCAGAATGCTTACTTGAAGCAGTTCTCTTCATAGATGCTGTTCCAGATCTGCCAGGCCTCTGGTCCTTTGTAGCCTGTGAAACGTTCTGGATTCAGCAGCAGGTCGACGTACTGGGAGTCTGGTGAGTCCTCGTCTGGGAAAACAGCGACACTTTATTCTGCTGTACGTCACTATAAAACCATCTTTTTGTTAGCCAAATGTGACTGAACTCAGCAGAGGGTTTAGAGTTTATTCAGGAAAGAGTTACACACTCACACACACACACACGTATTTCATTAAAGTTCTGGAGAAACACATACTAGTGTTTCATTGCATTTTCTAAATGTTACACAATCCTTGGTGTTGTAATTGCTTTATGTTCCCTAAAACTACTCATAGTACATTTTACAATCAGTCCCAGCGCTGCTTAAACACAGCAGCACATTTGTGTGTGGCTTTCCAAAAAAAAAAAAAAGAGACACATTCTTTTTCTTTGCTCCTCTTCAGTTATGTTCACTACATCTGGTACACTTCCAAAACACTTCTGTTCCTTAAGAACACGAGCTCCCTTAGAATAAAACGCATTTGACCATTGCATTCGTGCCATTTGTCAATCAGCTGTTAATTTGTTCTTAAATGGTGGGAATCCAACAGCGTTGGACTGAGACGCACCGTCAACTACGCAGAAGCGTTCAGCTTCGTCATCGTGTTTGCTCCAGTTGAGCAGAGCCTCTCTGGTCTCAGCGCTGGGAACGAGAAGAGGAGCAGTCAGTTGGTTGAGTCAGGGGAAGAAAAAAAAAAAAACAAGAACAGATCTACACTTTCTGGATAAACTTTAAGCAACATTTAAAAGAATTCAGTTTCCTTGGCCATGACTTTCTACAAGTTTTTATACAGTTTCCAAAAAAGCAAATAAAAAATAAGAGAATATCTGCAAACCATCAGCAGAAGTGGAGGCAGTTCACATAAGAAAGCTCAATAATGGAAACACTAAAAGGATCCAGCTGAGATGGTTTGGGTACATGTGTACAATGCCTCCCCGGTGAGGGGTTTTCAGCATGCCCTACTGGTAGGGGACCCTGGGCCGGACCCAAGACATCCTGGAGAGATTGTCTCTCTGCTGGTTTGGGAATGTCTCAGTTTCCCCCAGAAGTGCTGGAGGGGATAGAAAGTGGATAAATGGAGCAGTATTATACCAAATTACATGTGGGAAGAAACTGCCAGAAAGCCCATTTGTTGTATTTATGATGTTTAATTTCGTTGTATGTATAATGACAATAAAGTTCTATTTTATTCTAAGTTCTATTCATTGAACTGTACTGTACTGTAACATACTCAAAGACAGATGAAGTTGACCTTCACTCCTACTTTATATTCTTGGTATCCTACTTGAATGTTACACATTAATTGGAGAAAGCTGCTTCTTTAACTAAAAAACACCCATACTTGTTATCTCGGCTATTAGGAAGGAAATCATTAAAACAACAGAGACATGTTGGTTAGGATTTACACAGAAACAGGCAAAAGGCCGAAATATAAGATTAAATGCTCTCAGACAAAGTTCAAAACTAAACTTTAAAGAGAAGAACAAACGAGATGAGCCCAATGAGCAAGACTCACCTTAAAGAGACATCTACAGCTCCCAGATGCTTTGCCTTCTCACATTCATCCTGCTGCTCGTTAGCTTCTGCTGAATACTGAACACACACACACACACACACACACACACACACACACACACACACACTTTACAATTCCATGAATTACAGAGGACTTCTGAGGTGCAACAATGGTATATTCTGTTAAATTTACTATGATCATGCATAAACATAGGAACATTTACTATTGCAAAATGCACTATATTGCACCCACAAAAAATTATTTCTTATAGCCCCACAACTTGTTTTTTGTTTGTTTGCTTTTTTAATTAAATAAAATCACACCCTTCATGTAAAACTCAACTGCAAAATTAGTCTTTATAAATAACAGATGCTGCAGTACCCTGAACATCAGTCAGGTGGTACATTTACAAATCCCCCCCCAAACCCATGAGGATTTATGGATTTAATTTGAATTTAATCAAATTTAATTTAAGCCATTTAAAAAAAAAACATTCTGCATCAGTCCATGTGTTTTTTAATTTCATATACTTAAAGTTTAACCAGAGCATTAATGACATAATGACATAACAATTCATCTCAATTCACAGGATATTATTTATAAAACAAAACAAAAACGGCCTTGACCTCGGTTGAGTCAACTTGAGTCAAAAAAAATTTTGTTTTTGTTTTGAAGTAGTTCAAGCAACCCCAATCAGATTCTCCACAAAAGTAGTTGATAGAGGAGGAATCTCTCAGACGCTTCCTAAAGAATGAAGCAGCAATGCTTTTTCGACAGACTGCACTGGATATAAAAAGATGGATGATCGCTTCCAGCGCTGAGATGCAAACTAAATGTGGGCAGTGCCTTAAACCTGCATTCTTTCTTATGGCCAGCAGGGGGTGACTACTGGCTGCAAAAAATAAATAAATAAATAAATCTTTGGGCTTGCTCGTTCTGTCACCTCAGTACACATTCCTGATGAGTTCTTTTGAGAATGCAGTATATAACAGAAGTGAGCACAGCCATGAGCAAAATCTTGCACAATTGCCAGATGAGTGAAAATTGCATCAGCTCTTAACTTACTTACTTTGAATCATGTGACATTTAAGTGATATTGCACAGCATGGGTGTATTTAATCCGCCTGCGTGCTGCATCGCTGCAGCAGCGAATCATTTCCAAACTGCCATTTCTCCTCAGCAAACTTTACACACAGAGACTGTAAACTCTTGTCAAAGTTGATGTTATAATGTAGTCTGGAAGTCCAGGGACCCTCTGGCTGTTAGCCCCGCCCCCAGCAGCCAGTTTGCATTTACCTGACAAGGATCATGAGATACTCACCTTGTTGTGGGAAGAGGATCGAAGCCCCTCGGGCACCTCGTTCTGTGAAGAGAGTTTCAGTCAGTCTGATGTGACCGTTTGCACCTGGTGTTAACATGTAATCTTTCTTTTTTTAAAGATAATTCAATCTAGCCTGCATGTCTTTGCATTTACGCTTGCTTTAAATACGCAGCGACTGCACCCGCAATCTAATTGTGATATGCAAAAGTAGTTAAGTTGGTTCACAAAAAGCAATGCCGCTGTGGGTCTCCATTGTTATACGGTAGGTTACGCAGACACTGATCACACGTTAACAGCAGGCTGAATAGGGTGTAAAGGTCTGTTTACAGCTGGTAGATGAGCTTTAAACTCACCGGAGAGCAGGGCTTCACCGCACAGTCCCTCAGACCACACTCACTGCTGGCAGTCCAGAAAGGACATGGCTTATTCAGGTTCACCTGCAGAGCATCAAAGCCAAACACACATTCTGAGCAACAGACTTCACCTGCAGGTGTGTGTGTGTGTGTGTATGAGTCCACCTTACCTTGTAGAATCTGAAATAGTCAGACTCCAGAAGAGTTTGAAGTTTGGGGAACAGCTGGTTGTTGTTGAAGTTGTCGATGGTCTCCACGTCACAGGTGCAGTCATCCAGGTCACCTGTGACCTGATGTAGAGGGAACACAGACAGCTGGTCATCCTGTGTACATTCACTCCTGACAGACAGTGAGTGAGCGCTGTCTGTCGCACACCTTTGTAAGTACAAGTTTACAGACTTGCACTTACAAACCAAAGGGCTTAGCATCAGTGCCAGAGATACCAGTGGGATCAACAAACCGAGTCACACGGCTGGGACCATCATTGGGGTCAGAATCTGGAAGCGTCTGAGTCAGACGAGAGGTCACTGAACAAACTGCTCTCCATCACACCCGCTCCACTCCACACCACCGAGGAGGCAGAGCTCCTTCTCCCTCAGACTGAGTCAAACCCGCTGCCATAAGGAGCGCTTCAGGAGATCCTTCCTGCTGCTCTCTGTGAAACTGTACAATAACTCTCCTTTCTGTGACAGGTGAACACACCTGGCAGGCATCAGATTCCACACGTGTCTGTGTTATACCTTCATCCAGCCGTTTCTTAGATTTATAGTGTACATATTATTTATTAATGCAATTTGCATCTCATTCTTTACTCTTCTTTAACTTAACCTCAATTTTATTTTATCACTGCTGCATATATACACACACACACACACTTGTGGCACCATCTCACAGTGTAAGGCCTCCACTATGCACCTGTGCTTTTACTTTCACTGTGTTAACTTATTCTGTACTATTTCTATTCTTTATACCGCTGCTGCAACACAATTCCCTCATAGGATCAATAAAGTATCTACTTTTTTCTGAATATATGTATGCAGGAAATATCCTTAAGTAAACAAAAAGAAGGGAATTAAATCTTAACAGCTTTGTTGTTACATCTTCTAAAAAGGACATCGGCCCACCTCCAGGGGACTCACAATCACAAGTCATCTACCGAACTTTGTATTTAACATTAACAGTCCCTTTGTTTTCCACGCTTTTACTTTAACAACAACATAAATGCTACAATACACATAATAAAAATGATTTTGCCAATTCATTTTAAATGTAGGGGCCTAGGCCAAACCACGATTGTGTTTATTGATTCATTTTTTCGTATTGTTACTGATGTTTGGGTTACTGACAAAAATCATAGTGACAGACAAGAAGAAAACAAGTGTAAAGTACTCATTAAAATGATGGAAACACGCAAGAAAGGAAGCCCAGTTAGCTGCAACATGTTCACATGATACGTGTTATCTGTATACCATCAGTCATTTCCTCGGCTCTATCAAACCCACTTTTTTTTTTATTTCCTCCGACCATCAAAAACGATTTTGAGGCCACAGCCTTGACAATCAGCTGCATTTGGATTTAAAGACAACCGTAAAAAACCGACAGTCAGGTAAACTGAAGCCTCGTACTAATAATGACTTTTTTCTTTTTATCTTTACTGTGTGTATTTCAGAACAGCACAGGTAACTCTGACGGATCCTTTCTAAACTAAACAGCCGCACACCTGTAGGAAGTACTCACCTGGCAGAAACACCTGCACTCTACATATCCGGACGCCCCGAGGAGGAGGAGGACAGGAACGAAGACCACCAGCTTCATAACGACCTCTCTTGTGTCCACAGACCTCTGCTTGTTAAACTTCAGCTACGTGTGAATGAAAGCAGCAGCAGCAGCTTTGAGGAGGAAGAGGAGGAGGTGATCAGCTGTCAGCTTCCTCTTTATTTCCTCATTTCCAATCCGCTACGTGCACTACGTGACGACTCGATCATCATCATCAGCAGCAGCAGCTTTAATCACGTATCACAGCATTCACGTCACGCCGGTCCTGCCAGCGTCTATGCTTTTAATTATTTTATTATTTGTGGGCATTTTAGCGCTGAACGCTTTTTACTTCCTGTTCGGCCACAAAACCGTCCGACTGAAACTCACAGCAAGGCTAACTTACTGTTGATAGACTCGCGATAAATCATATTAACATCGACATGTGACGTTTTTACTCAGTATAATATATATGATGTATATTGATACATAGAAATAAAATAAAATACTCAATAAGTCGAATAAATTATAATTTTTTGCGAAATAATGTGTTATTTTGATTTTTAAAAATGTGAAGAAAAATTTGCATATGTATTAATAACTACACTCAAAAACAACAACAAACCTCCCCGACCCCCCCAACGAGAAAGTTTAAACTGGGATGCTGTAATACTAAAGGTGAGCCACACGGGGGCGCCAAAAGACGATGATTTATTTGCTTTTACACTAATGAGTGACAGTCAGGGTTCAAATAAACTCAAAGTAAACTTCTCTAAGAGAGTTTTAATATACAAAAGGAAAAACCGCGTTATTTGCTCACAGAGCTGAGAAATCCCTGTGTTCAACACAACCTGTTTTCTCTTTTTTTAAAACCTATTTAGCATTTCAGGATGATTGGGGGCCTGTCTCAGCTGATTTAGGAAAAGAGACAGGTTAACCCTGGACCTTTCGCACCTACGACCACTTTAGAATCACCAAATAACCTACCAAGCACGTCTTTAGACTGCTTTGGACTCCCCGCCACTCTCCTGAGAAAACCTATGCAGGCACAGGGCTCTCAGGTCGGCACAGCATTAAAAACAGGAATAATTCTGTCATGGAAATCACTGCATGGGCTCAGGAACACTTCCGGTTCACCGTGCCATCCACAAACGCAGCTCTATCATCCAGTGAAAAGGGCTTTTCTGGCGTCATTTAAACTGGAAAAGTGGAAAACTGTTCTGTGGTCAGATGAATCAAAATTGGAAACTGTTGTCGAACCACTGTTCCCGGATCTTATTGGCTTGTTACCATCTTAAAACAAATAAATAAAATTCTAGTGTATATATATATATATATATATATATATATATAGATAGATAGATAGATAGATAGATAGATAGATATAAAGATGAAGTTCTGAGGCGTTTCTCTTCCTTTACATTCTTCTGACCTCTCACATTTTTGTGGTGACTCCTGCAGGTTGTGGGCCCCAGACTGCGAAGAAAACTCTACAAATCCTGCTCACACACTGAACCTGCGTAAAATGTCATTTTTATTATGTTATCAGTCACAAAGGTCATTTTCTGCAAAGAAAGAAGTACACTCACCTTTACTTCTAATACTTTAGACAAATGTACTCCTGTACTTCTACTTAAGTGGGATTTTGAGTATCTTTACATTATGAGAAAGGTTTTCATCTTTTACAGTGTGTTGTTTTGTATAAATAGGTCATGCTAAATTAACAAGCAGCTGTCAAATATCTATAGTGGAGAAAAGAGAGAAATTCCCTTTGAGATGCAGTGGAGTACACGTACAGCGCAGCACGGAGTATATACTCCGTCATAGATAGTCGAGTAAATGAACCGTGTTGCATTCCAACACTTCACAGAGTCAAACCTATCACCTAAAAATAGTTTCCACGTCTCCCTGACGCATCAGTTAAAACATTCAGCTTCGCTCCTGTGTGGATGTGGACCTTGGAAACATTTCCTTTTCTTACATTTTCTTGTAGTTTCGTCGCTGGTCGCCCCCCTACACTATGTATCTGTCTCTATTTTGGTGCTTCCTCGCGCTGCCAAGCCCCTGACGTAATGCTCTACTGTTAATGACTAGCATGTGGAATTGGGCAGCGCGAGCCCCCCTTACGTTAAGGCGACCGAAACGAAGCCGGACATCGACTGCACCTACCTTCAAAATAAAAGCGTAATGCTTTAACGGACGTTCACAACAGCGGTACGAGGTAACTAAACACGAACTACGCAAATACTATTCACGAGCACTTTTCAGAGTACTTAAGCTGAGTATTGTATCCCCTGCGTCTTTACACTTATACATAAACATGTACTTTCCGGTACATTTACACGGAAAAAAGATTAGGGGCACTGAAAAGCAATAAATAAACAAATAAAATAAAATAAGAGTGGGATCATGATTTTTTTTTTTTTTTGAGGAAAAGGCCAGAATTATGATTTTATGATGAGATTAAAAACTCAGAATTCTGGGATTTAAAAAAAAAATCTGAATTATTAGATTAAAGTCAGAATTTTGAGAAACAAGCCAGATTTCTGAGGAAAAAACAAAAAAAACAAACTGAATTCTTAAAAAAAATCCATCCATCCATTTTTTTCCGCTCATGCGGGGCCGGGTCATGGGGCAGCAGCACAAGCAGAGAAGCCCAGACCTCCGTCTACCCTGCCACCTCCACCAGCTCATCCGGGGAGATCCCAAGGCGTTCCCAGGCCAGCCGAGAGATATATTCTCTCCAGCGTGTCCTGAGTCTGCCCCTCCTCTCGGTTGGACATGCCCGGAGCACCTCACCCATGAGGCGCCCAGGAGGCATCCTAGTCAGATGCCCGAACCACCTCAACTGGCTCCTTTCGATGTGGAGGAGCAGCGACTCTACTTTGAGCCCCTCCCGAATGGCTGCACTCCTCAGCCTATCTAAAAAATCTAAACGTTTTTAGGTTGAAACTGGTGTGGTATTTTAGTTTTCCTTTATAACGTTTTCTTAAAAAACAAACAAAAAACTGGTCAACGCCACTGGTTGACTTTATTTTGAAAAAGTGTTAACGGAAGTTGCTGCCATCCGTACCGCTAATCTGACCGTGGAGTTTTAGAGCAGAGGAGCCCGTCTGCTGGGGGAGAGGCAGAGGAAAAGTTAGTCAAGATGGCAAATCCCACAGACCGGGAGTAAAGGGGCACCGCTCCCCCAAAAAGCCGAGCCTGCCGCCCGTTCTGAAGCAAACCCAATCATGCAAACTGCGCCAGCAGGTAATGACCATTTCTTTCACAATTCAAACACTCAGATTGAAGTTTTTTTGTTTTTTTTTTAGCTAAACGTTTTTCCCGGTGTTTTGTCAACTCTACTTTAGTCTTTAAATTAAAATGTTAGCAGCTGACTAAACTAAAGGTTTTTCATCTGAAGTAAAGCCAAGGGGAATTTGGAAACCACAGCCGTCAAATGTTAGTCTCATTGCTAACGCTGTTGGGAAGTGTCAATTTGCTAACGATAACTTGCGTTAAAATCACACTTGCACGGCGGTTATCCTATGGATATGGTCTAGATAGGAATACGGATAAATGTGCAGATTTATTAACTCGTTTTCCGTTTTATAACATTTTACAAACTGCTCGCACGTACTAATGTATGCTGACAGACATCCCCGGTGTGCTGATGAAGCCAAGTGACAGTTTTAGACAGCGGTTAAGGCTCAGGAACCTGGAGCCAGCTCGTAGCCTGCGCTACAGTGTTTCTCCGGCTGAAACCTACCCTCAGAGCCTGTTCCCGGGCTCAGATACAGCGGTTTCAAAACTAACCTGTCATTAGAATAACGGAGGGAAGTCGGTGCTAACGTCTGTACTGCATTCAGGCGTGCCAGTGGCCGCCGTCGGTAACCCGGCGTCCTTTTTGGAAAATTCCGGGATGTAGCGCCAGTAGTGCCGACAGCTGTATTTTTAGGAATGGGTGGATACCAAAAAAACAAAAACGCAAATTATTTATTTTTGTCTGGGCGGTGAATGCCACAAGCCTGTGCGCATAGCGACGGCGAGGAGGCGACCTATAAATGTATGTATGAGTTTTTCCCCCCCCTTCCAAACTGCCCCATTGCAGCAGCACCAAAAGTCTGCGAGGCTGAAGCAACAGGGACACCGTCGCCTTTCTAATGATGCTTAGTGCTCTGTAAAAGTCATTGTAGAGGTCTGATAGAAAGAGGGAGACCTACTGAAAAGGAAGCGGAGAGAGCAGTGTGGGGCTGAAGTATTCTCTTTATTCCCCTCCCTCACTTAACGTCTGACACCCTCTTGCAGGCCTGTGAGGGATTCCCTGAAGAAAAATGCCTGTGAGGGTGAAGCTGATGTGACACAGCCTGTGCTGGAAGAAAGCTGACTCATCAAATATCAGTCTCTCTGAGAGCGACTCAGCAGCAGCAGCAGCCCATTTCACCTTATGCCCAGCTAGAAGAGCAACTACCACCCTTTCACCCTTACCACCAGAGATTATCAGACAGGAGAAGGCTCCAGCAGGAATACCACCAGAGACTGCTGTCCTGACTAATAATAAAGAAGCTTAGAATGGTAACAGAGTGTCTCAGCTGAACACAGACACCAACGACCACCGTAACCCTCCGTTCAGTCTTAAAGCAGAGACGCTTCAGTCCGCCAGCTTTCATCCCGGCTCGCAGACCATGATGTTTCGCGATCAGGTGGGCGTGCTGGCCAGCTGGTTCAAGGGGTGGAACGAGTGTGAGCAGACGGTAGCCTTGCTGTCCCTGTTGAAGAGGGTGAGCCGGACCCAGGCCCGCTTCTTGCAGCTCTGCCTGGAGCACTCCCTCGCTGAGTGCACCGAGCTGCAGGTCCTGGAGGGGGAGGCCAACAATCCAGGTAGGACAACCACCTGCTCAGCCATATGCATTTACAGGGACTCTCAAACACTATATTTACTCGTTTGTTGTTCACGCTGTACTTTTCTCCTTCATCCTTTTCATTTTGGTTTTATTATGAAGGCGATGAACTGATGGTTTGTTGTAAATAAAGTGATATTGTCCCTCTTAGATTTATTCAAACATATTTCTGGGAAATGGCAATAGTTATTACAGAAGAGAAGAGCAACGCATCTTTTTCACTTAAAGCGTTGAATCCATTGTTGCAGCAGTTAGCCTCACAGTCCTCTGCTTCAAATTGCATATTTAGCTGTTTTCTAATCAGATGTTTCACTTTTGCCCACTCATTTTAACATTTATTTTTTAAAGTTTTCCCATTGTAGTCCCCAACCTTGTAACAAGCACACGAGGAAAAAAATACGTCACACAGCCGTTAGAAGAAACTTCCTGTCTGAGGCTTTCCTGTAGATCCATCAGGACTGGGAAATGGCTGAATCATTGAGAGTATGAAGGCGTGAAGTATTGTGCTGCTCTTTAGTCGGTCAGTGGATGAGAGTGAGAGTAGGTTGGAGACACATACACATTACCTCAGCTGGCACCATGGCTGATTGGACACGCCAGTCAGTCAGTGTGCTAGCCTGTAGTGCCGTGGCAGTCCCCGGGCTGGTACTGTGCCAAGGCAACCGGGGGGGGGTGTTCTGGTTTGGTTTTTGTTGCATCAGACTGCAGTGTGGCCATGGAAACAAAAACCCTGGCAACTGACTGAGCTCATGAAAAATAGAATGAAGCAGTGCTGCTGCAGCGGAGAGGAAGCGTCTCTGTGCACCTATGGCAACAGCTGTATGCGGTAACACTGGGCTGGCATAATGGCCCTGCCTGCAGTGGTACTCACACATATTACACAGAGTTTCCATCATCATTAGGGGGTGCACTTAATACAGGTTGGTCTTTGTTATTGTTAAATAAAACTGGAGACATCAAAGTACAGTTTATGAAATTCTCTTGGTCAACCCTCACCAAAGTCAGGCTTGTTCAGTGTCAGAGATCAAAATAAACTGAAGCTATGGGGAGGCGAAGGAGGAGGACTCACATTGTCTAATTCATCAGCTGCTCCTCTTTTGTTTTTTTTTTGTTCTTTTCCTCAAAATCTGTTCCCTCATGTGAGTTAGAGATGCTGTCTTGTGGTCTTTGAGGTGATATTTATTTCAGTTACAATTCTTTCTTGTATTATGTATGGCTCTTCATTCTACAGCTAGCAAGACTCAGATTTTATTTATTTATTTGGGCAAAATATCGCAGGACAGTCTGTTTCTTAACAAATGAGGCTGGATCATTTTTCATTTTATTCAGTGTCTTAGAATGAGGATACTTGAAGCCCCTATGATCTGTTATATTTACCAGCCAGCATAGTTTTCAAGTAAGATCTGTGTTTGAGTGTTGGACAGGAGACACCTACAGGAACTACCCCAAATGCAGGTATTTATTAGAGGTGTAACCGTTCTGAAACAGAGATAGAAAGTGCACACTATTATGCAATGTTGTGACACTGTGTATTGTGAGACCTTGGCTTATGCTAATTAGCCATGTGTTTTATTTCCTGGTTAAAACATGTCAGTCTGGTGAAAGCTGACCCAACTAGGAATGATCATACCTGATTTATGTTCCCTTATTTTTGTTATTCAAGCTCTCTAAAGGGGGGACAAAGGTGTGACCCAAAACTGTAGGCCAGAAACACTTTGAAAACAGTCAGATGCTCTGACCCAGTTATCTAGCCATCACAATTTGGCACTTGTCAAACTCTCTCAAATCCACTCGCTTACCCATTCTTCTTGCCTCTAACACATCAACTTTGAGGACAAAATGTTCACCTGCTCCCCAATATTTCCCACCCACTAATTAATGTTTTTCACTTCACCTGACAGTGGTCATAATGTTAAGCCTGATTGGTGTATTCTGATATAGACAAAAGAGAGCCACATCATTTGACTGAAATTAAAATTATTAACCTAGGGAGGGCTAAATTCAAAGACAGCCAAAAATCAAAGTGAAGAAATGATGCGGCAGGCTAGTCCATTTTGCTGAAATTTCATTGCAGCAACTCAAAATGGTTTGTATAGTCTCCACATGCTTGTATGCATGCCTGACAACATTAGGGCGTCCTCCTAATAAGACAATGAATGGTGTCCTGGGAGTTTTCCTCCCAGATCTGGACTGAGGCATCATTGAGCTCCTGGACAGTCTGAAGTGCAACCGCGTGGGGTTGGATGGACCGAAACGTAATGTCCCAGAGGTGTTCTATTGGATTTAGGTCAGGCGAGCGTGGGGGGCAGTCAGTGGTATCAATTCCTTCATCCTCCAGGAACTGCCTCCTCTACTCTTGCTACATGAGGCCGGGCATTTTGGTGCACCAGGAGGAACCCGGACCTACTGCACCAGCGTAGGGTCTCATAATGGGTCCAAGGATTTCATCCAGATGCCTAATCAGGTAGACAGGGAGCCATTTCCTAACCTGTAGAGGTCTTGCATGGATATGCCTCCCCTGACCATCACTGACCCACCACCAAACCAGTCATGCTGAACTATGTTACAGTCAGCACAATCTTCTCCATGGCATCTCCAGACCCTTTTATGTCACGTCACATGTGCTCAGGGTAAACCTACTCTCATCTATGAAAAGCACAGGGCACCAGTAGTGGGCCTGCCACCAATTCTGGTGTACTATGGCAAATACCAGCTGGGGCTCCACGGTGCCAGGCAGTGAACACAGAGAGGATGTTTCTGGGACTTTGGTGCTTTGCTAAGATTCCTTAGTATACCACACTAGGGAATCTTAAAATAGCTAAGATAAATTTTTTTGAGCAGTGTATATTTTTTAATTGATATATTTATGTTTTTTGACAAAAAAATTCTATATGGGGGTGCCTGGGTGGCTTAGTGGTGAAGCCAGCGACCGCATACATGTGCCGCGTTGCGGTGCGGGTTCGAGTCCCGGCCCGTCGCCAATTTGCCCGCGTGTCTTCTCCTGTATCTTTCCCCCGTTTCCTGTCTCTCTCCACTGCCCATAAACGCCGCTGTAGCCAAAAAAAAAAAAAAAAGGCTTTATTTCAGGATCTGAGGTGTTTTCTCCTTCAGACTCAGGCGCACATCCCACCCTCTGTACTGTTCACAGATGTTGTGGCTGATGTGATCTCTTGATTTTAATTTATTGAGTGAAAAATACTGTAAATGTATGTAGTATGAAAGATTTCACCAAACGTACTGACATGTTAGACAGGTCAGTAAGAATTTCACTGTTTAGGCTTTGTGACTCAAAACAGACTGCCCGTTTATCTCTGTGTCATCAGGTCAGGAATTTACAAAGTGAGGTAACTCTGTGGTTTTGCTACATTAACATAAGCACAAGCACTTAAATAGTAACTCAAGGAAAGTTAGCTATAATTTTCTTAATGCTTTTGACCTGATCAATTTGGGTAAGATTGTAATCATAAGCACGGAACATGTCAGAACAGCTGGAGTTCATTTGGATTTCTGTTGGTGCTTGTATAACTTTCTTTTTCTGTTCCTTTTTGGTGAACATTAAAGGTCATGATGCATTTATAAAGGAAACATTAAAAAAATGTATAGTGGAATGGTTTGGAAAATTAGGTCATTTGAAATTTTTCTTGATAAAGTCCTTGGTCTGAATCAGAGCACTCTGAATTATTGGAAGTTATAAATTTGATATGTCAGCTCTGTGTGTTCTGTGCATCCACCTCTGGTTCACTGGTGTCATTGTAAAGTTTTTAATAGCTTCTGCGTTTGGCAGCATGAATATGAGGCCACACCCTTCAGTTTTCTCCCACCTGGATCAGCTTGTGGTCATATCTGGTCTGCTGATTCAGTTCTGTAAGATGAAATCAGTGGCCCATTTCAGCGCTGTGGACGTACCATAAGAGCACATGCAGCTGAAAAGAGGGAGACTGGGAAGGTTGTCTGGTTACGTGATCCCTCTGGTATGTTGTGGTAGCTTGTTTGAGTGCTTATGTGCTAGGGTAAGGCTGATAGATCAGTTAGCTGTTTTTTCTGAGCTGGTATGGTCAATTTATTGGTTTTTGATTTTTCCCAGTTTAAAAGTTGTTTTCAGTGACTTCAAAAACTGCTCTCCTGAATGAGTTTCAGCTCATAGTTACATTTTTTTTTTCTTCATGAATTTAACTAAAACACTGAGTAAAGTTTTAAAATACAAACCCTTTTACACACACACACACACACATACACACACACACACACACACAGTGTAGACAGAAAAAGCTAATTCAATAATCCTAAACAAAGTCAAAACTTTTGGACTTTTAGTTTAGAATCCAAATCACACATCATCTCCACATATTTAAAGAGCTTTAGGCAGAGCATAACCC
>JASGAU010350291.1:0-13955 GCA_030220045.1 Australoheros facetus | reverse complement strand
GCTTCTCTTCATTGGCTCCCTGTTAAATCTAGAATAGAATTTAAAATCCTTCTCCTCACCTACAAGGTCTTGAATAATCAGGCCCCATCTTATCTTAAAGGCCTAATAATAGTATGGGGTCACCCAAATAGAGCAGCTTATAGTTAGGGCAGGATCAGGCGACATTGAACCCTCCCGTAGTTACGCAGCAATAGGCCGCTAGGGGGGTTCCCATGATGCACTGAGTGTTTCTTTTTCACTCACCTCTTTTGACTCTCATTGTTTATATCCTGCATTTAATCATTAGTTATTATTAATCTCTGTCTCTCTTCCACAGAATGTCTTTTGTCCTGTCTCTCTCCCCTCAGCCCAACCGGTCGCACCAGATGATTGTTCCTCCCTGAGCCTGGTTCTGCCTGGGGGGGATTTGTCCCATTAAAAGGGAGTTTTCCCTTCCCACTGTCACCACACGCTTGCTCATACAGGGTTGTTTTGACTGTTGTGTTTTGCTGTAGTTATTTTAGGGTCTTTACCTTACAATAATACCCCCCTTACCGTGACTGTTTGTTGTGATTTGGCGCTATATGATTGAATGATACTTTATTTATCCCACAATGGGGAAATTACAGTTAACAGAACATCCATCCAAGAAGACAAAACAAACAAACATGGGGAGATAGGTGAACTGTGGCCACGCTGCCTCCCTTCTGTAGGCGCTGTCATTAAAAAGACAGAAACATTAGCGAAAACATATAGGGTTAAGAGTGAGGAAAAAAAATCATCTCATACTTTGTATACATACACAGATACACAGTATAAGGTTACAAAAACCTCTGCAATAGTGCAGGAAGAACATAAACAGCATGGACTAGCATGGGGAGACGAGAGGGGGGGTAGGGCTACTGTGGGGCTGACTCAAACTCCCCCCTCGGCTAACAGTCCTGATAAGATAGGGAATGTTCATCAGCAGCTCGGGCTGGGGATATCAGTTCACACAGGTCAAAAAAACAGGACAGCGGGGATGTAGAGCATTTCTTTACAAAGCATCCAGGAGAAAAATGAGAAAAGTGGCAGTCCAAGGCTGGCATCAGGGAGCCAAATTTCTGATTCCACAAATTGTTTTGGTACAGGCTGCACTGATTAATTTGTTGACAGCCTTTAGTATTTCTGGCACCTCTCTGTGGCAAAAAAATTCAGTCCTGTGAATCTTCTTGGATCGTTCCTTCGCCGTACAGAAATAGATACGTCTACAAGATCTAATCCCTCCGAATCAGCTCCAGATATACTGAGTCTGAATTTGAATCTGTACCCTTCTGCATTCCCATCATAAGCAGCCTTACCAAGGCCCAGACAGCTGCCCAGACTTCCCGAATTATAATGACAAGCCAGGTATCTACAGGTCCAATTCGGAGAGATCCTGGTGTCAATAAGCCAAATGTGTGTCCTCCATCAACAATACAGCCAGGCACGTCATCTTCCACAACGAATCCATAACGTAACCAGCTGGGAATGTCAATTGGATAAGAGGGAAGACGGTTCTCTTTCCCCAATCTCCTCCTCATGGTGAAAATTTGATCAAATAATGGCGCTGAGAGACCAGCTGACCAGATCCATAATTATATAAATAGAATTGAATTGAAATGTCCCGCTTCAGTAACATCTGCTTGGGCTCATAGTCTGAAAATTTTGTGACTGGGAAAAAGTTTTTGTGTGGCAACCTGTTGTTTATGGGTAGGTCAGCAGGATTTTCTACTCCCTCACCTATCCACCCACTTCTGAATCTTAATGATATTTAGAGTTTATGGCACTCATTAACGTTAGTGGAAGTTTAGCTCTATTAGTTAAGGTTTATTCTTCTAATCTTCTCAGCTTTAGTGAAGGTGTTCCTCAAGTATTTGGCATAGAAACTGATAGGTTCAGATCATTTTAATAAATCAGAGAACAAACACACAACTACTTTCAAACTTGCGCAAGGAGGAGCGATCGGTTCCTGTACTCAGCTCGCAGCTGAGCGGAAGTGATCAGTCCCAAAGGACCTCTTCCTGTGCAGCGCTTTTATTCGGATTTTCACAATAAGATCACGTGGGTTACACCAAACGCAGTTTACAGCATGTTATAAACAACATTCTTGGCTTTTCCTTTACCATATATGGTAGTAAGTATCCTGTAGAATGTGCATGTGTAACAGAGTGTATATGAGACACGTATCCATGTTTGTTCTGCAGGCTTTTGAAACAGCCTGCAGACAACTTCCTTTGTAAGCAAAATCACCACGTGCTTCCGTTTTAAACATAAAAACAGCAATATAATATATACACAAAACATTTTATAAAAACATACAAACAGAAGATATGATAATTTATAATAAACAGAATGGAATTTATACTATAATTCCAACAGAAACACAGAGGGGCACAATCGCACCCAGTGTCACTGTGCCTGTGTGTGTGTGTTGGAATCAGCAAAACCACATTTCCCTTTTCCTTCCAGGTTGCTACTGGGGGAAAAAAGAGAGGAAGCGGTGCCAGGTCATCAAGTCATCACATGATGACCTGATGATGAACATCGTGGCTCCCTCATGGGCTCTAAAAGAGAATCTAAATACATATTTAATGATGTCAGAACCACAAATGTGTCCATTACTAACCCTCTTTAGGCATTAAAAAGCTGCTGCCAGGATTTAATGAAGAGACGCAGTATTAGTTTGAGCACTGAAAGGCGTGGGCACAGGTATTTTGGTGACTGGACTTTTATCTGAAGGTGTTTCTCTTTCAGACCGCAGAACGTAACTGTAACTGTTTTGTAGTTTTTACTTCTCTCTATCGGAGTCATACATACCATATTAGAATGTTTGTTAAATGCAAGACATGGAAACACAAAGGAGGCATGAAAACATAGTAACTCAAAGAATAAAATATAAACTGAACTAAAACCATGAAGAGAACTGTATGAAAATAAACCCTGATCATATTAATATAAAGAAACCAAACAGGAAATACTTTTATAAGAAAATCACAAAACTCAAAACAAGTGACTCTTGAAACCAAAAGACCACAAAAAAACTCAAAACCATGACACATAACGACCCTCAACATCAGTGAACATCATAGTCGGTAACACTTTGTGATATGGGTTGCAAATGAGGGGCGTAATTCCCCTGCAATTAATCGGAATTTCAGGGTATTTATTTGAAATTGCAAGGTAATATTTTACTTACAAATAAAACTTACAAATAAAAAAAAAAAGATTGGTACACTAGAATAAGGGGGTAACAAGTATTGAGTTATTTTGAGGGAAGAATAAATATACACTGTTATAGAAGCTGCACACAGACTACTTTTCATTGTGTCAAAGTGTCATTTTGTCAGTGTTGTCCCATGAAAAGATATACTTAAATATCTGCAGAAATGTGAGGGGTGTACTCACTTTTGTGATACACTGTATGTCTGTGGGCTCTTGGGCTGCTCAAGCAGGCCATCTTCAAATTCACTCACAATCAGAATCCTCACATCCTGAGACATCTTCCTCTTCCCCATCACTGTGTCCCCGACTCTATTTGTTTGTAAAGGTTTATCACAGAAAATAAGTTAAAACCACTGAGTTTCAGTAGAAAACATTAGAAATTTATCATTTTTCTTCTAAAAATTTGCAGTGGGTCAATTTGACCCAAATACCATACAAGGGTTAAATCAGTAAAACTGAAAAATAAATAAATGAAAAAAAAAAAAAAACCTCTTTTCCTTGTTTTATTTTTACTTCTTACTCTGTCAGTGCTAAACAAAGACAATAATTGATACACTGACAGATATGTTCTCATTAATTTTATTGTAGATATTTAATTTAATTTAATAGTGTTTACATGTTTTTGAGTGACTGAGATGTGTTTGGTGTCTCTGCAGCAGTGTGGGATCAGCCTGAAAGTGGAGGAAGGATCATCCTCTACTGTGGACTGACTGCAGCTCTGCTACTTTTTATTCACTCTGAAAAGAAAATGGGATTTATAATCCAGTGATGGAGTTGACAAAAATGTCTACCTCAGCAGATGAATCAGTGGAAACAGTTTGACCAAGAATGAACATGAGACTGTTGCAATTTAATAACATGGTGGACAGAATAATGAGCCATAATCTACAAAATAAAGGACTTAATGACAGAAACGATTCTTCATGTTTGCAATGACCATTAGTTGGAAAGAAAACGTAGTAAACTGTCACTGATCAGACAGATGAAGAAATATACAATTTTCTTTTTCACATAAAACTTGATCTAATAGATTTTATAATAAAAAAATTACATTAATGTTTTTGTTCTTTATGTTTGCAGAGTTAGACAGTGCTTTATTTAACTTTGAAAAGTTTTTTTAATCACAGAAAAGTTCATAGAAAATGTAAATAATTTGATTCTCATCACAGAAATGAACTCCGCAAACAGATTCTGAGTTAAATACAGGAAATCAATAGAACAGTTACACACTGTGTATATATCACAGTATTATACTGAGTTACATGTATTACAGAGGAGCATCACAGCTACAAAAGTTTCACCAAATGTAGAACCAGAAGAACCTGTTTAATCACTGTTTAATTTGAGAAAATTAACAGGCAACCATGATGGAGTTACCCAAAGCCATCTGCTGAAGACTAAGACTACACTTAGTACTGAAAAGGCCCTATAAGCAGGGGTGTAGGAATGAGTTTACTATTGGGGGAGACACATATCGGAAACCTGACAGATCCATGAATACTCTGAGCAAAGCAGTAAAAAAAAAAAAAAAGATCTTTTACTTTCTTCTTTTTCAAATGTTTCTTGGAAAGACAGTGTTGTGTACACCTATATTATTACATGTATAATTTACATATGTATAGGTTTTATAATCGTAAGACTTGGGCAAACTGGCTTGAGCACAGGTAATTGTTACCAGTGCATAGTTACCAGTGCATAGATAATTGTTACAAATGCACACATAAATGTTACCAGTACATAGATAATTGTTGCTAATGCATAAATAATTGTTACCAGTGCACACATAGATGTTACCAATACTTGGATAATTGTTACAAATGCACACATAAATGTTACCAGTGCACACACAAATGTTACCAATACATAGATAATTGTTACTAATGCATAGATAATTGTTAGCAATGCATTGATATTTGTTACCAGTGCATTGTTACCAATGCACAGATAAATGTTACCACTGCACAGATAATTGTTACAGTGCATAACCAAATGTTGCTAGTGCACTAGCATGTTAAAAAGTTTAATTACAAATGTATGTGAGCTTGGGGGCCCCCTGGTGGTCAGGGTGCCCTAGATAGCAACATATGCCACTATGCCTCGGGCGGCTCTGTTAATGGCAACGTTCCGACAGTCCGTTTTACCTCATTTGAAAGAGTTTCTCACTCCTGCCGCTGTCTCCGCCTCCCAAACACTCAGAGCCGTTCAGAGGGGTGCGGGACTCTATGTTGCGCCTTCAAAATAAAAGCATGCGAGTTAAAGATTTTAAAATCAAGTATTTTTCTCCTCTGCGGTGTAATATTTGGGTGGGACAAATGCGCCTGTCTCCAATATTGGGGGGGACACGTCCCCTCCGTCCTCCCCGGTTCCTACGCCTATACCTACAAGTATTACAGTGCTCAGTGCAGTAAGACTGAGGGGGAAAATTATTGTGTTGTCGAAGGATGCTGTTGATGATGTTGCTGATGCAGTAGAGAAAAGAGAGGCCAAATCATTTCATCAGATCCAATTAGTGTTGCACAATATTCAGATTTAGCTGTAGACAAAGCATTCATATTGTGGCTCATGTGTTCATTATAGAGACCCTTATAAACAGTGAGACCAGTCTTTGTGCAGAGGTGATCTAAGTGGTGAGCTTTAGCTTTAAGGTGGTGTAATTCTGGGGTGAACCACGGAGCAGAGGAGAAAAAAGAGACAGCCTGAGATTTCAAAGGAGTTGGAAAAATCAATAAATTGCTGCAGACCAAAACAATCAAAACATGATGAGAAATCAATTGTAATAGTTTTAGTGACATTGTCCATATATATGTTAAAATAACCCAGTATAATGAACTCACACTGAAACATTTTTACAACAGTTTTAGAGGATACTTTCCACTTCTCATTATAGAGTACCATGAAACCACCCCCACGACCAGACACAGGGCTGACAGCTGTAAACAAACTCAGGAGGAAGAGCTTGATTTCTAACCTTAGTCAGCACACAGACTGACAAAGGAATCAGGTAACTTCACTCTAAACCCAGCATATACAGGTTCAGTAAATGTGGTGTGGAAGGTGTGCAGGTGGATCGGTGTGTCAGAAGACACGCTGTAGAAGGACACAGTGCCGACATCACAGTCCACATACACTCTTGTTTTGTGACAGAAAGAGGAGGAGGGGGCAGCAGTCACTCTTGATAAGTAATTGTGAGTTGCAAAGTAACCGTTATCATCGCAGTGAAGACACCAAGATTGCTCAGTCCTTCCAAACCTGCTGTCATCACCAATTCCTTCACGTTTGATTCCTCTGTATGTTACTGCAATATGAACTTCTCCACTCCACTCCACTCGACCTCCCAGTAACAGCGACCAGTCAGGCTGTTAGTACACATCAGCTGAGGCCAGTGATCAAATCTGTCAGGATGATCTGCATATAACTGGTCCTCTCTCACGTGTGTTACCTTCCTGTTGTTGTCAGACAATTTGAGTTTTCTGTGTGCTGTGTTTGGATCCAGGCTCAGTTTACAGAAATCTAATTGGGAGAATGACACAGGTCTGTCATCAGTACTCGCACCTGTAATCACTCAAAGGTTAAACATAAATTAGAGCCGACCTATGATGGTAAGTTTGTCCCACATTCTGTGGTCTGTAGACGTTAGAAACGTCATTGAAATTATGAGCGCAGATACAATAGAAAAATAGAAAGGAAAAAAAAAAAACGTAGCAGACCAAAACATTTACAATACTTACTTGGAAAGATAGTGTATAAACAAAATTTTAACATTTTTAACTACAAACATGCACATTTTCATAGTTTAAGTGCCCCCACCATTCTGTTGTTTTCTCTTCTAGTGTACACATTTAATAGATAGCATTAAAACAGTTTTTAGTAATTTGAGAAACATTTTATTCAAACAATTTCTCTAAGTAAGAAAAAACAAAAACACTTACATTTCCTTAGACCTGGTTTAAACCACTGGACTCCACAACGATTCAGCCTGAAAAGAGCAGATTTTTGAATGTCAGCATTCTTGAAGACAAAGATTAGTTGTGGGTCACATGGGCAATGACAGTGAAACCTGGAGAGGCATGACTGGGAGCGAAGGAATGAGTTTTATTTTATTCATTTTTGACTTACGTGCTAATCACAATTTGTCTACAATTAAATACTATATTTGAGAAGGATGTTCAATGCACTTGGATAAGATTATGGTCCATTGGAATGCAATCTCTCCTTAAACCTCCCTGTTTCCTCTTCTTCTAGAGATGAAGACCTTCTGGAGTGGGGACTCTTCCAGTGCACCAGACCTGTCTGACATCCTCACTGACACCTAATCCAGCTCGTCACCAAGTGGTCAGTTGACAGCTCGGTTCCTTCAAATTGTAATTAGCACAGTCGATGAAGAGCAAAGAGACTGATCTACAGATTGCAGTAGCATCAGTAGGAATGCTTTACAGGTCTATTATAATAAAAAGAGAGCTGAGCTTGAAGCTCCAGCTGACAAATTATTTGTATGTTCCTACCCACATCGTGAGCTGTAGGTTGTTACCAACAGAATTAAAGCCTAGACATAAACATCAGTATTAGCTCTCTATAAAGGATGTCTGGGCTTAGCTTTAGAGATCTTGTAACAAGCTCAGTCATTCAGAAGGGGCTCAGGCAGTTCCAGCATCTGACTGGGATATCTCCTGTACACCTGCACTATGAGGTGCTTCAAGCATGTCCTACAGAAAAGAGATTCAAGTGTCTCTAGGTGGCTTGGGAGCACCTCGGTATCCCAGTAAAGCCAGAGATGATGGCCAGGGAGAGAGCAGTTTGATTATCTCTTCTTAGGCTGCTGCTTCTGTGACTTGGCCTCAGAAATGGGGCAGAAAATGGATGGGTGAATAGGTGTGTGGGTTGTTTCACTGTCAAAGTAACAATATTTTAAAATGGTAACAGTTTGAATATTTATACCATCTTCCTAACAAGGAAATGGAGAAAAAAAAGTTTTGAGCTTGACCTCCAGTCTGTTGTCTGCTCATACCTGAGAGCGTCTAGTTTCCAGCGTCTAGTCTCCTGTAGACCAGACAGCAGCTTTTCAGAGTCTGCTAGATTATTGTAGTTCAAGTCTAGCTCTTTCAAATGCGAGTGGTTAGAGCTCAATGCTGAGTTCAGAGAAGCATAGCCTTTCTCTGTGATCATACAGCCAGACAGCCTGTAAACACACAACACACAATATGTGTGTTGTAGCTCATGTCCAGAACAAACAATATGTTTGTTCTGGACTTGATTTTAGAAAAAAAAAAATCTCAAATTGTTTTTCATGTTGCTTTATCAATAATCCTCTGTAATACAAAGAAAACACCAGAACATGATCTGTATGTTCTAACCTGAGGATTTTAAGGGTACAGTATGGACTCTCAAGTCCAGCACACAGCAGCTCCACTCCTGTGTCCTGCAGGTTGTTGTTACTCATGTCCGGCTGAGCTGGGAACTGAGAACTAATGACAGAGCTTCACAGCTTTTCTCTGTGAGGTTACAGCCACTCAATCTGGGAATATATCAATGAGGAAAATTAAATCTTTGATCTTGCCAAAGATTTATTGATTTTTTTTTTTTAGATTTAAACCACTCAATAAATGTGGTTCTGATTGGTTACACACTTACAGAGCTTTTTTGGAGGCTTTGATCACTGGCAGCAGCTTCAGTAGAGCCTCCTCTGAAGCTGAATATTTCTTAAGGTCAAATTCATCCAGATCTTTTTCTGATGACAGTATGATGAAGACCAGAGCTGACCACTGAGCAGGAGTCAGATCAATTATAGATCACAATGAGGTTCCTCATCACTTTCAGTGAACGCGTTGTGTTATTATAAACATACTGGTTATATATTTTATATTTTTACTAAAATAAATATTTTCCACATCTAGTTTTTATTTATTTATGTATTTATTCATTATACTAAAGTGTCACAGTGTGCGGGCGCAGGCCGTGTGACGTGTGAAGGTGGAGAGGACCCAAAAGCAGGACACAAGAGTAGCTGATTAAAGATGAACCAAAATGAGCCTTTATTGTGGCAGCGAGACATGAAGTGAGACTCTGACATCTGACAAGGGGAAAACTGAGACAATAAATACACAGAGGGAAAGAGGGGTGAGTGGAAACAGCTGGGGCAAACAGGTGAACAGAATGATACTAACAAGACTCAGGGAAATAAATCAAAACACAAAGCGCAAGAGACAGGGGATGTCAAAATAAAGCAGGAAGTGAGAAGACTGATACAAACTTGATACCACATAAGGAGGATGCAGATTAGACACAACACAGGGAGACAGACAATGGAAATTAACAAAAGAAACTCTCCACAGAGGGGACTTCAGGACGAAACACAGGGAGAAGGTGTAAAGCAATTGAACTAACTAGGAATACATAAGGGGAAACAAAAAACAGTAACAGTTAAAGTAACATAAGTACAAAAGACCATAACCTAAGCAACAAAGGGTTGCAGACCCAGGACCATGACAGAAAGTTTAGCTTTTATTTGAGTTAACTTTTTCACACCTGGTTTTAGGTTTTAGCTGTAGTTTGATAGGTTAAAATCGAAGAGGAAGTCCCAGCCATTCAGGTTCAGTCTTTGCATGTTGGTTTGATCATGACAATCAGCAGCTTCCTCAAGCATGTATACAGTTGAATCCTGCTCTGCTTTAAACTGATGTTTGCGATTATTTTGTGGAGACAGTTATTTGCTGGGAATATAAACGTTATCTCAAAGCATTTAAAACTGTTTGACTCTCAGTTTAAGTGTTATGTTTTGTTTTTGTTTTTTAAAACCTCAGAGTGATTTCATATGTCTGTTTATCCAAAAAAAAAAAAAACTGTCTCACATTTACCATATTACTTGTTAATAGTTTGGAAACTTATTTACAAAGCAAATTCCAAAAAAGTTGGTTCACTGTGTGATATATAAACAAAAACAGAATAAACTGATTTGCAAATCTAATATTTTATTCAGAACAGAACAAAGAAAACATATGAAATGTTTGAGCAGAAAGAAATGTGCCATTTTAAGGGAAAAAAAAGACAGAATCAGATAATGTGGAATTTAATGGCTGTAAAGTTGGGGCATCGCCATGTTTACTGCTGTGTAGAACCCCCTCTTCTTTTAACAGCAGTCTAAAAATGTGGAAAATCTCCATTCAAAACTCTGTGTTTTTTACGCAATTTCCATAAACCTGTTAGAGGAAGGATGCATCGCTGGGGCACACTGAATGCATGATATGTAAGTGTAAATCCTCTGCTTTTATATGCAAAAAGAATAATTGCTCTATTGTACGTGGTTGCAATTCGATAAAAATCATCGATTAAAAATACACACAGCCAATACAGCTCAGACAGACACACTGTGACAGAGCACATATAACTGGTTGCCAGTTGTGCATCTGTAACAAACAGCACCTGAAAGACAAAAGCAAAAACAGAAACAAGCACACAATTTAGCTTTGCTTGTTCGTTTGTGTGAGTGAGTGAGTGAGTGAGTGAGTGAGCGAGCGAGCGAGCGAGCATATTATGTGTTTGTCATGAAATGTATATTCTAATATTTATAATTAGCTGACAATAACAGGTGGTGGAGGATTTTTTCAGAACCATGCCTTCAGTAAAAGGAGCTCTGCCAAAGCACCTTAGTAAACATAAAACTGTGCATTATTGGCAAACTTTACTTAAATATTAGAAGTAAAGTAACTTAGTCTGCAAAATAGTGTTTCCCAGTGGTACATTTTACAATAAATGGTTATGGTTGGGCTTATTTTAAATATTTTATATTCTAGCTATCTACAGTAAAGCATGTTCTATTAAAGATTTAAAGTGTCTTGATTTTGATAAACTGCACCATTCTGTTAAAAAATATACATCCATACACTTTTTTTTCCCCAATATGAGAATTTTTTTTTTCTCTCCACAGTAAGTTCATTATTCTGAGTTAACACAGAGACAGACACTGGAACCAAGTGACTTCACTCTAAACCCAGCATACAGAGGTTTGCTGAATGTGGTGTTGAAGGTGTGGAGATGCATCAGTTTGTCAGAGGAGACACTGTAGAAGGACAGAGTGCCAGCAGGACAGTCCACATACACTGCTACCTTGTGAGAGTCACAGGATGAGGAAACAGGGATCCCTCTTGAATTGTAATTGTGACCTGCAAAGTAACCACTATCCTCATTGCAGGAGAGACACCAGGACTGATCTGTCCTTCCAAACCTGCTGTCATCGCCGGCTCCTTTCCATCTGATTTCTCTATAAGTCACAGCAATACGAACCTCTCCACTCCACTCAACCTCCCAGTAACAGCGACCAGTCAGACTGTTAGTGCACATCAACTGAAACCAGTGATCAAATCTTTCAGGATGATCAGGATACAGCTGCTCCTCTTCCACACGTGTAACCTTCCTGTTGTTGTCAGACAGTTTGAGGTTTCTGTGCACTGTGTTTGGATCCACAGTCAGATTACAGAAATCTAATGGAGACAATGAGACATCAAAGATATGCTATAAATGGTACTACATTTTGCTCTTACCCAAACCAAGATCACCTGCAGGGGTCGCTATTTTAAAAGTCCTGAACGTGCCACAGGATTTAAAAGTTCTATATGCAACTTTTTTTTTTTTTTAATAAATGTAAATGTGTTTTATTTCAGTATCTGTTAGCATTGTAACATGACCACAAAAACCTCACAAAATAAAAGATTTTTCTAACAACATTAATGAGCAATGGTAGCACATTGTTATCTGTGCAACTACAAGGCTACATTATACATTATACCACTGCTATTCTGAAAACATGCAGCTCTATCTCCTAATAAAGAACACAAATACAAGGAAACCTTTTCTTACAGACTGCCTGACTATTATTTTAAAAATGGATTTCTAAAAATTTCAAACTCAGATTAAACAGAAATGTGGCCCCAAATCCTGGTGTCCAAATTTTTCACTGGTACTGTATCTATGCCGAGACCTCCTGTTCTATCCAGTGGTCACTGTTTATTAAAGCTGAATTTAAAAAAACTGTATTTACCATTTTAATATCCATCCATTTTATTGTTTTAAATTTGAATTTAATTTAATTTTATTGATGCACTTGAGTTTTGTTGTTGTATTTCAAACAACTACCAATAGTTTTAGATTAAGAATACACTTACATTTCCTTGGACCTAGTCTCAACCACTGTACTCCATGAGGCTCCACCCTGAAATGAAGAGATTCTCTTTCAGCATTTAAAAATGAACATTTGTATTCTTTCATTAAGCTTTCACTCAAACAAGATAATATTGTTCTCTTATTCAGTACCTGCCCCGTTTTGTTGTGAGTACATAAAACAACTACTGCTAACATTGCCTACACTATGGCTTATTTAATGACTGATGAAAGTTCTGCTCTAAAGTGGTTTAGTGGTTTATTAATTGGTATCCCAAAATATTACAATCCACAAACACAGAGAATGAATTTTTGACACGGTGACCTTTGTCGCAATTTATGACAGTGTAACATTGTAACATGGCAACTGGACAGATCTCTAGGAGCAAGTAGATGGAGCATTTCTGATTTAGTGGCTTTCTATAGTATGACTCAGAACACCTGAGAATCCTCCCAAAAAAGTAGGAGGAGGTAGCTGTCAGAAGTAATGGTTGAATGAAAGGATGATTGGGTGGATGATGGATTTATTGTCAATTTCAACAAAATTCATAAAATGTCCATTCTTCCTCACAGATAATTTTCATGGTTTAACTTCTAGTTTGTTCATACCAGAGTTTTGAATGGAGATCCTCCAGTCGTTTAATTCCTGAGTCTCCTGGATGATTGTAGCTCAAGTCCAGCTCTTTCAGATGAGAGGAGTTGGTGCGTAAAGCTGAAGCTAGAAAACTACAGCCTTTCTCTGTGATCAGACAGCCTGACAATCTGAAAACATGAAATTACCTTTATTAAGCTATTCAGTACAATAAAATTGTCATAATTAAATGATCAAAATGATCTGAAAAAATCCTGTAAACTAATCTCACCTGAGGGTTTCCAGTTTACAATATGGACTCCCAAGTCCAGCACACAGCAGCTCCGCTCCTGAGTCCTGCAGGTCATTGTTGCTCATATCCAGTTCTGTCAGTCTAGAGGATGGGGAGCTGAGAACTGTGGACAGAGCTTCACAGCTTTTCTCTGTGAGGTTACAGCCACTCAGCCTAGAAAAAAAAAACATTTAAAACATCATATCACTTTCTTTAAATGTCACTTTACAGCACTCCCAAACCAGGATCAAACTGGTTACACACTTACAGAGCTTTCTTGGACACTTTGATCACTGGTAGCAGCTTCAGTAGCGTCTCCTCTGAAGCTGAATATTTCTTCAGGTCAAATTCATCCAGATATTTTTCTGATGTCAGTAAGATGAAGACCAGCGCTGACCACTGAGCAGGAGAGAGATTAACTATAGAGAGGTTTCCTGAACTCAGATAACGTTGGATCTCCTTCTCTAGAGTGTCATCATTCAGTTCATTCAGACAGTGGAGCAGATTAATGCTTTTCTCTGGAGAGAGACTTTCATTCATCCTATTCTTAATATATTGGACTGTTTCCTGATTTGTTTCTGAGCTGCTTCCTGTCTGTGTCAGCAGGCCTTTTAAGAGACTCTGATTGGTCTGCAGTGAAAGACCCAGGAGGAACCGGAGGAACAAGTCCAGGTGTCCATTTGGACTCTCTAAGGCCTTGTCCACAGCACTCTGGTAGAA
>JASGAU010350289.1:0-26525 GCA_030220045.1 Australoheros facetus | reverse complement strand
TATATATATATATATATATGCTCGTGCCATTAGGGAAGAAAAAAATCCATTAATGGAATAACCTGGTCATTCAGTATATTCATGTAGTCAGCTGACCTCATTCTTTGAGCACACAATGTTGCTGAACCTAGACCTGACCAACTGCAGCAACCCCAGATCATAACACTGCCCCCACAGGCTTGTACAGTAGGCACTAGGCATGATGGGTGCCTCACTTCACCTTCTTCTCTTCTTACCCTGATGTGCCCATCACTCTGGAACAGGGTAAATCTGGACTCATCAGACCACATGACCTTCTTCCATTGCTCCAGAGTCCAATCTCTATGCTCCCTAGCAAATGAAAGCCTTTTTTTCCGGCTTTACACACTAATCAGTGAGGCTACACAGCAGCTCAGTCCCAATCCCTTGAGTTCCCTTCGCATTGTGCGTGTGGAAATCCTTTTACTTTCACTATTAAACATAAAACTGTTGTTTTTCTTTGGTTTGATTTCACCAAACATTTAAGTGATCGCCGATCACGATCATTCAGGATTTTTTTTCCGGCCACATTTCTTCCTCGAAGAAGATGGGGACCCACTATCCTTCCAGTTTTTAATAATGCATTGGACAATTCTTAACCCAATATTAGTAGTTTCTGCAAACTCCCTAGATGTTTTCTCTGCTTGGTGCATGCCAATGATTTTACCCTTCTCAAACAGACTGACATCTTTTCCACAACCACGCGAAGTCTTTTGACATGGTTGTTTAAGAAATGAGAAGCAACTCATTGCACCAGTTGGGGTTAAATAACTTAAATAACTTGTTGCCAGCTGAAAGATAATTGCCCATGCAGTAATTATCCAGTAGGACGCTTGTAACTATTTGCTTAGTTAAATCCAGGTGGTGACTTTTTTTTTGGCCAGGCAGTGTGTGTGTGTATAATATACATATATAGTATAAGCTGTCTTTAGTGTCTAAAAAATAAAAAAAATAAAACAATAAATAAGTCAAATAAATAGGTGCACGCATACTTCCAGAGATTCACACTTATTCCTCCAGACGTATACCCTGCCCAGCAATCCACCCACCAAAATACATCACTTCATTTGCATACTTGAACTTATTTACAACTTATAGTATCCAGGGCGTCATTGTTCAGATGCTCTGGATACTCGGTCCGTGATAGGGACATGAATGTACTGTCACTCCTGTGCGACTCTCAAAATGGTGCTGTATGAGAGTGGTGCAACCGGGCAGGCGGGAAATATCTGTGTTGAAATCTGGGTAAATCTGAGTTGAGGAGAACTACCTCTGTCCGAGCACACCACTTCATAGTCTACATTCCCCACTCATAGTGTAACCACAAATGGTTCTTGCCACTTGGCAAATAGTTTTGAGCTGGACAATGGGGGTAATACATGAACTTTTTCACTGCAAATTGTCTGCACTTAGCCCCCTGTCATACAGGTGTTGACGTTCCAGGACCTAGAGCACATTCTCTGTGATAATCTCACCAGTTTGTGCAGCTTTGCTATCAGGTCCAGGACATATTGAATATTGTTTTTACTTGGGCTTGAACCTTCCTCTCAGTTTTCCTTACACAGGTCCAGCACCCCTCTCGGTTTCCTACTGAATGACAGCTCAAAGGGAAAAATCCTGTGGAGGCCTGAGGCACATGAGAGACATGAATAAGGCGCCTTGGTTGGTCACTATCTCTTTCGGGACACCAACTTGGGAGATGACCTGAAATAGTGCCTGCGCTACACTCTTTGCAGAAATGTTGCACAATGGCATTGCTCCAGGTTATTGGGTTGCGTAGTCATTGGGACTAACATAAATGGAGATCCCTGCGCACTTCGTTGAAATGGCCCAATGAGGTCCATGCCAATGGATTCAAACCAGACCTCCATCAGTGGTAGTGGGCACAATGCCACTTTTGGAATGGCTGTCTGATTTACTAGTTGGCAATCCAGGTGGGATGCATACCATTGATGCACATCCCCTTGGTCATTATTCATCCAGAGTTATCCCATATCCCATGTGGCCAGCAATTGGATTAAAGTGGGCCACCTGGAAAACTATTTCCCAGTGGCTTTTTGGCAGCAACAATTGAAAATCCTCTTCCTCCGTGTGGGTGTCACCCTAATCAGTGCAAAATGGGGGAATGACTGCGCGTTGTCAGGGTGCACCATTTGACCATCAATTTTCATCACTTGGTCAAAGGCTTTACATAGAGTGTCATCCCAGGACTGCTCCAGTGGAAAATCTTCCATGGAGTGAATCTCAGCAGCTTGCAGGCCCTTCTGTGAAGGCCCCATTGGCTCCTCTTCCCTGAAAGCAGCGTTGGACAACCTTGTCACCACAGAACCCGCACGTCCCTACCGGCCATGAGCACACCCCTGCATATTGTCCTGCCAATCTCTCAAACCCTGGTCAATCAGTACCCAGAATTATGGGGTGTGCCAGGCGAGGGCTAACTGCCATCTTGACTCTATGCATTTTGCCCTTATGTCGAATTTCCATTATCCCTCTGGGATATCTGTGAATGCACCTAATTTCCACCCACCCTGCTTCCAATAAAGCCCAGGTCAAACTAGGGTAGGGTGGACCAGGGTCTGTGCACAGCCTGAGTCCACCATAGCCTGGTGTGTACCCCCCCAGCACCTTACTGAAATGCTGTACGTCTGGACCGGTGCTGGAAGGCCGGTGACCCGGAACACCTGCACCAACTCCATCAGTGAATACTCTTGGCGGACGTTTCCCAGTTGTCTGCACTTCCAGCAGATCTGCCCTGGTGATTGTCTGGCCCCCTGCAGGCACGAAGCAGCATCTGTTGTTCCTTAGGGACTATGGAACCAAGTTTGACTGTGAGCTCCCTCGCAGTTGTTCCCCCCACCATGGGTGCTGGCACTGGGAGGGCGGTGCAGGCAATTACCATGATGCCCTCTCCCTGAACTCCCTGCCCCACCCTAAAAATAAATAAAGTTCGGTAACTCAGTTAAGAATAAGAAAAGAAGATAAACATCCATGTTGAAAAAAATCCCCTAAGCACTTCCAATTTAGCCACTTAAAGTGTCTGTTGTACTTTGTCTCAGAGCTAATTTGAATGTTGGCATGCTAACCCATGGCACTAAAAATCATTAACATGGTGAACTATACAATATGCAAAGGTTCAGTTTCTCTGCCCATAAATTTTAACTTCATTTAAATTAAATCTGTCTCCCCTCTAAGATTGTGTCCGTGTACACCTCTGGATTGTTTTCAGCATGGCTTCTATTTTTAGGTTATTCAACAAATGTTTTGCTCTGATCATTCCAGCCTGGGTCTGAAGCTTCAGTACAGACAGAGGCTCAAACATCAGACTTGACTTTCATGGCCAGAGACTTTACTACTAGTTTTCTGGCCATACCAACACAATCTTTGCCACCATGCCCAACAGACTTATCTTCATGTGATGTCTCTTTCTTCAAAGTGAAGTTCAGCTCAAAAGTTCTTGACACACTTGAAAACATCCAGCATGCAACACAGATGGGAGCAGTTTAAAATTAGCTGTGACCTTGGAGGCATTACAGCCCTGTCTAAAAACACTACCTATAGACAAAAAGGTATATCACTCAAACTGAAATCAGATGTGGCTTTTAATTCTATTTGCAGTTACAGAACTTTGTAATTACACAACATATGTTCAGAAAACCGATTCATTTGCATTGTCATTGTTATATTTATCTCATTTAACGGCCATATGTAATTTTTGTTTTTAGAATTTATTTTCAAAGTTATGACAATCAGCAACAAAGAAAATAATCCTTTTGACACCCATCAAGTGTTTCCCCCAAAAACTCAATTTTGCCCTCCCCCCCCAAAGGAAAAAAAAACTTGGGCTAGGATTAAGGTTAGGGATCATCACCTGTGATGGGTTAGACCTCAGAGGGTTAAATGTGGTAATTTGGATGAGATGAAACTCATACATTGACCCTGATCTCACAAAGGATTTTGCCTTCTGTCTTTCTACTTTACTGTTTCACTATTAACAGCAGTTTGTTACCAGTACACTGACTAAAACATCTGGAAACCATAATGGAAGACTGTGTGTATTTTAAATTGTGCTCTGCTCCAGATGTTTTCCCCACCTGAGCTGCTTTGAGTTTCCCAAAATGATCAAACAGCTAAGCTGGCAGTGAATGTTTTTCCTTAATAAAGTGTTCCACTGCCTGTGTACTCTGGGGAATGTGTACAAGTACACAAATGTTGTGTCTTGGGATCAAAGGGCCTTGTCTAGCTGACTAAAGTACCTTTCCCTTACTAGTTTATGTTGGTAATGCAGAGCGGAACCTTTAGGCATCTAATATTTTGGCAACTGTTAGTTAATTTTTGTAACCCATATTCCTGTTTTTTTCTGTCTCTGTCTTTGTCTGTCTGTCCATCTGTTTGTCCCTCTGTCCATCTGTCCGTTGGTTTCCCCCAAATTTCTCCTTTGGTCTGTAATATTTTTATTCTTTTCTGATGTTTTCCTTTAATACTATTATTTGATTAATTTACAAATGCTTGTAACTATAATAAATGGTTGATATCTATATATTATGTGCAATGCCCTCATAACATTATACATCTATTATCTAATATACATTTTGACATCTTGATTTTCTGTCATTTCATCTGTTTGCCATATCATTTTATGTTGTTGTACCTGTTATCAATGATTCTTGATAACCGTGGCACTAACCTTTTACCTGTGCATGCTATCCTCATGTAGCCACAGGTTATGAGAAGTCACGTAGCCTCAGTAACATCTCTGGAATGACCGGCGCCCCACTGCACCTCACCCCCATCGCCAATTCCACCCTAGAGCCCTTTGAGCCACCTGGCCTCAAGCGATGCCAGTCACCCATTCCCTCAATCTTGTAGCATAGCCCACAGAAAGTAACAAAATATCAACAACAGCAGCAACATCTAGATAACATCTAGAAAAAATCCTACGCACTGAAATAATACCAATTCATCCTGGCTGCCCTATCATTCTGTATTCATCCCTCATGTTTTATTCTTGTTAGAAACAACAATAAATGAGAGTTCATGGAGCCACAAGAGGCCTGATTTAAACATTGAAAACAGATTAACTGAACCTTATTTAATCTGAAATAGACACTTATAGTAGAAAAAGTTTGGACACATTCACAAGTGTTTCCAAACTTTTGACTGGTAGTGTAGTTTAGGTTACTTTAGACTTATAGTTGAGTTAGTTTACCTCTAGCTTTCTCTGTGCTACCCCTTGCCTGTATTTGAACTGCACTTGTACTTCAGTGCTTTAACCCTGGTACCCTAGTGGCCATGAGAAATTTTCTGATATGAAGCCTCAGAATGCATACATTCACACACAGAGACATAAAATATTACTGTTTTTACTCCAGAATAAGAACATTCACTAGTCTACAAATAGATTGAGAAAAAAACACATTTTCATATTCAAAACTCCCTAACTGTAGCATTTCTGCAACTTAAATTTAAAAGCCATGTTTTCAGTAGAAATTGACTTTTGTGCTACAGACACATCATTTGTTCTTAGTGTAATCCTTTAGGGGGAGAGACAAAAAGTTGCATTATATGTCGAATGAATAATCAGCTTCTGAGCCCTCGTTCTCTTTCTCCTGCTTCCCAGTGTATTGCAGAAGAAGTTGATGAAATACTTTTTAGTGTGACAGCCAAAGTACAGTGGTTTCCAATCTGCACCCATCCCCAACCAACCTCTGAGGAGTTAAAATAAACCTGAAGTATGATTAACAATCAAGTGAATAAGGCTAATATTAAATGCATAAATGATTAAGGACTGTGTGCAGCAAGAAAAAAAGTTGAATGGGTTGTCTCTTGATTGATGCAAGATTTTATAAGTCAAATAATGCTCCTTTCCTCTGTGATTTAACACCCTGATTGAAAGCTAAATCAGTGTCAGAAAGAAAGAAAGAAAGAAAGAAAGAAAGAAAGAAAGAAAGACATTAACTTAACCACAGCTGGTTGTAAATGATCCTATGGCTGATCATTTCTAGTACTGATCTCTTCAGTCAGGAACCAGATGCAAAAAGATGGTGTCATTAACAAATCCCCAAACAAACCTAAAACCTTTCTGGTAATTTCATTTATTAATTGAGGAAAACTACACTCCTTAAGTCCTTGATTTATTTCTATTGCACTTTGTTACATTTTTATGTCAAAGTTTACTCCTGAGCACACATAAAATTCTTTTGCAGTATTCTTTTCGGTAAATTCCAACATTTCGTCTCAGGCTTTATAATGTGTACACTGAAAAGAGATACACATAAAAATAGGTGAATGGCAACATGCTTTTTGTGACTTTGACCCAGCTTTACTTATGGGTATGCTTTCCTTTTATTGTTATTGGATGGAGGAAGAAGTTTAACAGTTATAGTAACACACACACACACACACACACACACACACACACACACACACACTCGTGTGTGTGTGTGTGTGTGTGTGTTACTAAGAGCTCGAGTGTAGTGGGTGTTGTCATGATCAGAGAGGCAATATAATCTTACTACATGATCCTCCCTCATCTGCTGTTCACTCGCATGCACTGTCAGCAATAGGCTGAGTTGCAAAATCTTGAGAACAGATGATCACTTTTCCTTGTTGCTCTTTTATTACTTACTAGCTAAAAGAACAGTTTAAAGAAAACATATTTGTTTTCTTTCCTAGAATGAGGTCAGCAAATTTATGTGATTGTCATGTCTGGCTATTAAGCTGGAAGCAGTATGTAGTTAGCCTAGCTTAGTGTAAAGCCTGGAAGCAGGATAAAATAACTAGTGTTTTGCCTGGTTTGCATGAGTAAAATAGACCCTTTCACCACAATAACCACATAACAAGCTGCCCTTCCATTTTCTGGGTTACGAGCTTTCTAGTATATAACTGATTGCCTGAAAATGTGCAGCAGGAGGAAAGCAAGAAAATAGATGGCAGATGTGTTGATTACAGATATTGTGATACATCACAAAAAATGTAATCCAAGAGAAAGTAAGTTTCCTTAAGATCCTAGTTTAGAATATTGTTCAGTTTAACAGGTTAGTGAGGCCCCACTAATATGTTGTTCATTAAGGCATAGTTCCAACTCCCTTTAACACCGAACAGTGTTTGACTTTTTGTTTACGTGTAGATGAAATTAAACACATAAAATAGGGAGTTTTAGTTTGTAGGAGTTAATTTTGAATACAGAACGTGTTGTTTCACCTGTTTCCTAGGCTAAATGCACCTTGACTACAGTCAAGACACCAACGTGCTGTCAGAAAGGAAGGTAATCCTCAAATTTTCCAGAGTTTTTAGTTTCAGGTGACAGAGGAACTAACTTCCTCTGTATCTAGAAAAGTGTCCTGCGATAGACAGGCTACCTGTGTAGGGTGTACTCCGCCTCTCACCATATAACAGCTGAAATAGATTCCAGTGCCCCTGGATAAGTGGTTAAGAAAATAGTTGGATGGATTGACCTATAAATGTTTCAAACATTGCAGCTCTGCCTGAGGGTCAGAAGCATAGTTTTCTTTTCTTTACCACACCACCACCATCCCTGCTGCTGCACCATTACTACTTGCACCAGTGTGACCAGTGGCAATATTTTTAGTTTTCTTCCCATTTGGCTTCCCTTTCTTTCCCTGTTTTTCCCCGTCCTTTACCCTTGAACCCCATCCTACCCTTCTTGTCCTGTCCGTTTGTCTCTTCTTTGTTTTTGGCTGCGGATGCTCAGTGGGAGGTACAGTGAACGGCTACTGGAGTGACAGCCCATGGTAGAAGAAAAACAGATGCAGAAAATCAAACAGGAAGAAGAGAAGACTGCAAAAGAAAAAAATGGACAAAGAGAAAATCGCAATGTAGACAATGGGGAATTTTATGTGCATGTGTGCCCAGACCTGCAGCTACCTCTGTACTAAAACCAACAAATGGCAATGAGGAAGAACATATTTTCCTTCTCAAAGACTGAAAAGAAAAAAAATATTATTTCAGTTTAGTTTATTTTTAACAAGCTGTCTCACCATCCTTCTCTCTGAATAGCTCCCTCTATGTTTAAAAAAGAAATTTGTGCAAAAATCTATTTGATTTCAGTATGAAAAGGAATGTCTGTTAAGTTTGTATCTTTTTGACTACCCTTTCCTCAAGTTGCTCTCACCTTTTTTTTTCTCCAAGCAAAAATTAAATAGTAAATTATTCAGTTAGATTTGCAATGGAGAAATCACTTGCCTCCAAACATACACATTCTTTTTAATTGCAAATTTGCTTTAAAATTCAGAGTATGTTTATTTTATTTATGTTATTTACAAAACTGCTACCAATGTACAAGGTATGTCCTTAGTGTTTTGGATGTGGGAGCACCACTTAAAGATGTAATTCAAGTTTTTTTCAGGAAATATATTTTTTAAAAGTTTATTTGTTTTCTTGCAACAGCAATTTAGAGTCAGGCCACTAAGTTTAGAGCTACGGTTAGAAGGTCTAAGCTAAGAGAATTTGGTATGTGAAAATGAGCAACCTCACAGAGATGGTAACACTTTAAGGGAATCTGCTTGTGAAAACATGACCTTGATGACAGCTTGTTATTATTATCAGATTCATATGAAAAAAAATGTTAAAGTAAACAACATATGTTTTGTTCTTTTTTGGTTGCTTGTTTGTTTGTTTTATTTAGGCCTACTTTTCTGATGTTTAGGCTAAGATAATGTAAATTTTCACCTGAAAGTCATGTACAAATTGTCCAAAATATGTAGCTGTTCTTTTACTTCTCTCTAAAAGTACTGCAACACTGAGGCCAATCCCTTCATTTTTGCTGAAGGTTGAAAACATTTGGGTTTGACAAAAAAAAAAAAAATGTTGAGCTTTTGTCATGAGATAAAAGATCAACATATCAACCTTTATTTTCAAGTTACATTTACATCTGGATCTGATACACAGTTCAGAAGATGACCCACCAATTTTTCTTGCGAGCAAAAGTATTGGAACAGATAAACTTAAAATCGATTACAGTGAATAAGACTTAAAATTTTCTCATTGTTATTTTTTGTTAATTGTTATTTGTCTTTAGATTGACTTGTCCAGTCTAAAACCTTTCACTTCTTGCCCCTGATGAACTCCTTTGTTGTTTTGGCAGTGTGTTATGGGTCATTATCTTGGAATATGACGAAGGATGTCCCAATCAGTTTGGCTGTGTTTTTCTTTAAATGACCAGAAAAAATGTTTCTGTACTTCTGAGTTTATTGTGCTGCTGTAATCACGTGTGACATCATCAATGAAGATTAATGAGCCCATCTAAAAAAATTAAACATATTAAAGTAGGGAGTTTTAGTTTGTAGGGGTTCATTTTGAATTAATTAATTTTGATTGCAATTACCTTGCAATCCCAAGCCGTCACATTACCTCAACTGTGTTTCTTTCTCCAAACTTTAGCCATTCCATCACATTGGTAAATCATTCATCTTTGCCTCATTTGTCCATAAAACTTTGTCCCAGAATTTCTGAGGCTCGTCTCTGACCTTGACTAATTCCAGCCTGGTCCTTCTATTCTTCTTGCTAATTAGTGGTTTGCATCTTCTGGTGAATCCTCTGTACTTTTTTTTTTAATGAAGTCTTCTTTGAAGAGTAGATTCAGATACCTTAACTCCTGCCCTCTGGAGGTTGCTGCTAATGTCACTAACTGTTGTTTCAAGATCTTCCAAGGTCTTTAATTTCCAGACATAAATACCTGGAAATGAAAGCAGAGAGATGATTTTTTTTATACAAAAACCCAATGTTTTCAGTCTACAGCAATAATAACAGGCTTGGTCTCACTGTACTAATACTTTTGGAGGGGAGCGTATATGACCCTGATTTTAGGCCAGGTAGGGTTTTTCATTTTCTGTTTAGCCTGGTGCTCAGGCTGTTAGTTTCCAATTTGCCTCTTGATGAATACGGTTTCAATCTATTGGAGGTTCATGATTAGATTTACATCACATGTACACGCATCATTTGATCCTCTCCATTCCCAATATCCAGTTGTTCTGAGTGTATCTGTCACTTTTTTTCACCTAGGCTGCTTTTGTTGTGACAGTGTACATATGTAAAGTTTGTGTTGTAGATTAATCTGCATGGGTTTCTGTCACAATCAATAAGGATACTGATATGATAAATAAGCTGAAGAATGTTCATAAGGTTTTAGTCTCAAGCCTAATGAATGTGTATAGAGCATTTAGATTACTAAGCCTTGATGTATGTGTTGAGCTACTTACATATGCACTAACAAAAGCATGCAACACAAAAAAATCATCACCTCTTTGAATGCAGGAAGAGGTGGATGGACTGACATTATGCATGTCTAAATGCTATGATGATACTGGTCAGAACCGACCAATTTAGGTACTGTAATGGGGACGGGTGAGGGTGGGAAATGTTATTTTTGCAGGATGGGCAGGGGCTTTGTTTCTAGTAGGTCTTTTAATGCTGCTTTCTTAACACTCTTGAGAGAGTTATAAGAGAAACATTAACACTTGTAGCTTGTGATTTTTTTCTTCTTTTTTGGCTTCTCTTGTCACAAAGAGCTGTTCTGAAAGCGCTTATCAGATGTATGCAAAAAGAAGCAGTAACTGTGAACTAATACTAAGAAATCCAGCTTCTTCCATCATTGTCTCAGCTCTTCTTCCACAAGACAGAGAAAAGACTCTCCTCCTTCCATGATATCACTCACTTAATTTTCCCTGTTCATCTGAACGGGGAAATTTAATGAAAATTTCCCTGTTCATTTGAACAGGGAAATTCAGTGAAAATTCATCTGCACCTTTGTTATATGTCCATGTCATTTTCTGTATGCTTGGCAATTGTGACAAGTTCAATAGACAAATTTCTTTAATGTAATAATTCAATGCACCCTCTAAACAAAGAAAGAGAAATTCCTAATTATCCATGTTTCTTTGGAATTTTAGACAATCTTAAGTTTAAGACAAGCAGTTTTCCACCTGTTTTCAAGCAGTTCATTTTTTTTCTAAATACATAATATTCTGTTTTGTTAATACAAAATATTCTGTTAATAATGGGTTGTAATGTGCATGGAATCTTAAATATCTTGCTTTCTGGATGAGACTCACACCACTGGGCTGCTTCATGATCATTTTAAAAGTTAAAAGCACTTTCTAGAAGGTGTATTGAATTCCCAGTGAGACCTCACATTGCAGGGCACCTTCAAAAGTCAAAGCTTGAAGATTGTTCAATGCAAATTATAACTGTCTTTTTCTTTGTGTTATTTTTAGTCATTGTTCTCTTCTTTCCATCTAAACACAACTCAGGTATATCTCTTTCAATCTGTGGCCCTCATTTCAGCCATGCTTTCTCAGATATGTACTGTATGAAAAACAGAAGGACAAAAATGTTGAAAATGGTTTTCTCTGTCTGTGAATGTCAGGTCAATGTTTAGGTTACCTTTTACAAAACTATTGTCCTTGCTTTCCTTGTCCAAATGTGCTTCCTGTCTTCTCCTTGTATTTTCTCATCCTTCTTCCTTGTCCTAATAACTGTATCTCACTTTCTGTGGGATACCATCCATTCCCAAAACCAGAAACCTCTCAAGAAAAACCAAAAAGAAAACAGTGAAATTGGAGCACCTTTGCACTGGAAAAACAAAAGATATTGGCCTGACAGGGGTCTTCACTGAGGAGGAAGACAGGAATGGACATTAAAAGGAATGAAAATAGTAGAATGATATGTTGCACATAGATGGGGTGAACAAATGTACTGAAAAATCGTGTGTTCTGAGTGGATTGTCAGCTGAGCAGCATCAAACACAGGAGATGGAGGAGGAAAAGATTGGGCAACACAAAGTATTGGAGGAAGAAGACAGAAAGAAAGAAAGACGCAAAAATCACTTCTCCATGTAAGAATGTGTCCCTCAGTATTGCTCTTGTGCACTGTTTGCTTCCTGTGTTTACTTCCTCACATACTGTGTATGGCATTTTGTGTTATGTTCTTTGTTTTTGTGTTGTGTTTCATTATCTTTTTGTTTTGTGTAGCCTTTGTGAACACCACACCTGGGTCAAAGAGGCTTCATGAACACTAGCTATGGCAGGTGAAGGTGACTTGTAAGCTTGTCATTTGGCCAAACTATGCCCAAATTAATAAAGCAATCATTTTCTGTTTGATGGTTCAAGTGGGATGAAGTAAAAAGCTTGAAAACTACTGTTATTTGGCCAAGGTCTGGTGTGTACTTTTGCACCAGCTGAGATGTTTCACATTCAGTTCTTAGTCTGGATTCCATCCCAGTCCTGGTAGGTTGCAATCCTCTGTTTTGACCACAGAATCTTTCCAGTTTCACTAAGTCCATGATCTCAGTGTTTCATCAGCTTCTTATCTGTCATGCAAACATTTGTTTTATCAGAGGACTAAACAGTCCTCACAAGGACTTCTGCAGATTGTTCTCTATCTGTATGTGTGGCCTACAGAGAAAAAATATGTGCGTGACATTCATGTTGGGTGGTATCAATGTACTTGCATGCTGGCTGGACTGGGTGAGCTTTATGGTGAAGTCTTAATTTTTCCTTTGCTTTAATGGTGTGTTTAGTCTATCATTTCCTTGCCTTGGTGTATCAGGTTTCTGTTTCTATTAAATACAAACAATAATTTTATACTGAACACTGGAAACTACAAATTAAAAACAGACAAACAATCAAACAAACAAAAAATGCTTTCTATTATGCCTAGCACTAAATAACAATAGATAACATTACAGGATCTTTTACAGCTATTTACCAGCAACTTCTCTGGGCTTATTTTTTTATGTAAACTGAACCACTGTGAATGTCATTGAGAATTGCCTTCATGTCTCTTTAAAGACCTGATAGTACTTGATAAATTCGTTATTATGTGTCTTTACTGCATTATTTTGGCATTATTCATTATTCAGGTACCTTAAAGAAATGTATGTAAAATTCTTCCCAGACAGCATACAATCCCAAAAGGTTCCCCTAAGGAAGTAGGTCAGCCTGACTGGTTATGTCCACCAAAATGTTTTAGTACCTGGCACTCTTCTGAAAATGCCAGATAGGGGTGCCTGAGAGAACTTTGATGCTGGTATATTTTATCAACTGACATGCATTGGTTGCTGTAAGATGCATGCAAATAAAGTGTTGTTTCTGAATGTATCTGTACGTAACATAAAAGATCAAAGATCACCCTTCTCAGTCAGTTCCTCCCATAAGAATGCCACAGTGTGGTTGGATGAAGCTGCTCCTGAGCAGGTTTAACTTTATACATATAGTACACCAATTTATTCTGCAAAGAAAACACATTCTGGGGTGTCTACAAATTGTCAAGTTTGATCCAGATGTGAAGAAAAGGTCTTTAGACTTTTTCTTGCTGGTACTTACATGATAGTACCATGGGAAACAAAATGATCCTTCAAACATTAATAATTCCACTGTTCCACTGTCATTGTTCATAGCACTTATCCAAATAACATGGGAGAGTTTTTAAATATGGTATTGTTTCTGCCAATGTTCAACTGTTCCTGAACAGCAATGTAAAATGGACACTGATTACTGTGGCATTTTACTATAGATTGTGTGTAAAAGATGGAAGTAGCCACACCATCTCTGAAACAGAATGTTTTTAAATCAGATGTGATGAGCAATGGATTGATTTGACAGAGAAATAAATACTATATACTCATAGACAAGTGTCTTCTCAGTCACACTGTACAACATACCCTTGTTTATCATCTTTTCTGGCTCTAATGGGACGATAATTTATAAAAGGAACATTTTGTTTTTATTTTATTGAAGTCTTGAAATTACTGATTTCAGCCATAGATTTGCCAGGAAAGTGTTTTATGAGGTCACAAAAGAAGGGAGCCAGTGCTTATTTTTTCAAAGGCATCTTTTTGCAACCAGAGTTGTCCCCCGATGGCCACTGGAAAGACTGTGGGTTTAAGGCACGACTGAGAAAAAAATGGTGAACTTATTTTCTGTTCCTTACGAAGCTTAATGCAGTATGGACACAGTAATAACCCAAGGCAATGTGAATGCATTTTAACATTTAGACCAATAGAATTGTTTTCTATCTTGATTGTGGTGGTTTGTTAATGAAAGAATAACATTTGGTGGCCTTTTAGTGAATTCATCAACTTTAATCTAAAAGTCATGCAAAGTAAAGATCAAGTAAGAAAAATATTTTTAATATATATAAAGCTTTAGTTTTGACTATATCTCACAGTCATCGTGTAGCCCTTTTAGTCCCCCAAATGACTTCAAAGATTATATGTTAAAGGAAACCTCAAAATACTTTATAAAGCAATAATTACTAAAACCAAGAGTCATCTGATTATGCTGCAAAAATATTTTTATCCCATTTTTTTGCTATCTAACTAATAGACAACATGCATGTCCCCACTGAACCATTATTGCAATTTAAATATCACATATATACATAATTATTACCAAACTTTTAGTGCAAAAATATCTACTTTAACTAGAAATGCATTTTTTAAAATAAAAAAAATTACATGAATTATCTATGAAACCCTGTAATGTCATACCATTTACCTACAAAAAGTCTTTTTGACATCAGCACCAAGGATGTCAAAAATCATCAAAGTTTCTTGAAGAACATGCTGCAAAGAGAGGCATATGTTACTATATTTTCTTTGTTTTTTATTGTCAGATCGAGCTTTTCTGGCTAAATGCTCCATCTCTGTTATATAAAGAAATGATGACTATTCTGAGAATATTATAATTTTATGATGTCCTAAATTTAGTGTGGTGCCACTGTATTAGCTAAATATTAAGTTACTCCTACTATTAACCAAACAAAAACTTCAACCCTGTTGAACTTTGTTGCATTTTTTTTTCCTTCAACAGGTTACAGGGTTGAATGCTTGAGACTTTTTTGTTATTTAGTCGGGCACTTGGATGGTAAATGGTAAATGGACTAGTTCTTATATAGCGCTTTTCTACTCAGTCAGAGCACTCAAGGCGCTTATACAACACGTTTTACATTTACCCATGCACGCCCATTCATACAAGCACTTCCATATATTAACTAAGCTAAGTGCTTTAATTATCTAACATTCATACACCAACGGATGCGTCGGAGAGCAATTTGGGGTTAAGTATCTTGCCCAAGGATACATTGGCATGCAGCCTGGAGTAGCCAGGAATCGAACCACTGACCTTCCGATCATTAGGTGACCTGCTCTACCTACTGAGCTACAGCCAAAAACAAAGAACATAACACAAAATGCCATACACAGTATGTGAGGATGGCAAAATCATCAGCACAATGGCAAAGAGAGTATAGAGTAAGAAGGAATGCAAATCCAGAGAGAAAGGGTAAATACCTCGGGAGTGAATGTGAGAGTTGGAAAAGGAACACTAAGTCAAGGAAAACGAAAAATAAATAAATAAACGACTCAAGTGAGAGGGAGAGAGATACAATACACTCATGTGAAAAAGAGAGCTTTCATATATGACTGTATTTTTCAATGGAATGTAATTTAAACTTATGGAGAGAAAATGGATTAAATAGACTTTTTTTTTTAGTTACAAAGGCTAATGTATTCCAGCATCCAAAAGGTCTTACTCTACAAGTGAACATCATGCATGTGAATTCACAATGGACTTAAATCATTTCCAGCAGAGAAAATAGAAATCAAATCTAAATTTATAATTTATTTTTAGTGATGATGACTCAATAATTTTAATATTTATTACTGTTCTTAAAATCATGACATACCCATCTAATTAGATAAAGTCAGTCATAATTTCCCCATTGTGGGACTAATAAAGGTATTCGTATAACTTCATGTACATAACTTCTTTTCCAATCTATTCAAGATGTGCAAGAACTTTTTTTAGCACATCCTCAAATTGCAAAATTAATCTTCTGCAGTCTGAGGTTAATGTGTAATTGATATTTAATTGATATTTTTCTATTTTTTAATGACTTTAAAGGTAATTATTTAATCATATAAGAAAATCACCTAATAATTCATTCTTTCTTAAGAAGACTGAGTAACAAGGTCATGTTAGCTTTGTCAGTTGCTTCAGGTAAACACACAGGAGTTACTGGTTGTAAATATTTAAAATATAAATTCAAGCACGGTTTTATTTATAAACCATGGTCATAAAATTTTGGCAAGATATAGGAATAAGTTGGAACCAATGGTGTTGCCATCTTATGGACAGTAAAGCACATTACTTTACATATCAGCATCATTACACTCAATGACATGTGCAAGGTGGACTGCTGCCTTGATTGATACCAGATCTGAATGATATTCAGTTTACATAAAATGTGAAACAAAATAAACCATTCATGTATAAGTAAAATACATGTATATCAAAATCTTATCAATTTTTATTGTATTATTACACTTAGGCTTGTCAGCCCACAATGACATACCATGGCCTGGTGTCAGATAATCAAGAGTTGTCACTTATTCACTTCATCTCCTCACTAAATTCTCTTTTCTTTTTCCCTTTCAGTGCTGAGTTTCTAACAAACTCACACATTCCTCTGCGAGAAGAGGAAAACCATTAACTAACTGCTGCTTCCCCATCTTTGCCAATGGAATTCACCGTAGAAATTGGGAGAGAGATGAAGAGAAAGTGAAGAAAGAAAATGGTGTTTGCATTTCCATCACCACGTGCAACCTAATGGAGAAACTGCACATTTAACTTGGAAAACCAAACAGCTCCATCTCTTTTGAAATGATTTCCACAATGAACAGCTGCATAGATGTTCCCACCTTATGGTCTTGTACCTAGACACCTCATGACAAAGATGTCCTCTGTGTTTTGTCTGCAGTTATATGTAATTTAGTTGTCATATTACTTTACTTACCATTCTTTTTATTTCAAGAGACTGCATTCACTGCAGTTGATTTCCCAGGAATCATCCATTATTCCAGCACTTAACGCACTATGCAAGGTGAGGTGGTCCATCAAGATGTCTGAGAGATGTCTGATAATCTCTACTGAGGTACAGCAGGCTGAAGTCAACTCATACATATCAGAAAACAGCAACCATATCACACTTAAATGCACATGACACATTCATTTTTGTTCGGTATTATCTGAATCTCCCAGGAGGCATCAAGAAATCATACTGGGATTTCAAGTTCAGCTAACCATTTTAAATACTGAGGTCACCAGAGACATCTGTGTGTCAGTTTTATTACACCCAATGGATTTTCACTGAAAGACAGGTTTTGGATGGATGCACCAGTTGTATGAACAAGAAATTCTCAAAGATACTAAACTGGCTATGATAGCACATCGTTTTCTTCAGATGTCACCGAAGAAAGCCGTGTGATTCTCTCATTTTTCTTGTTCACTCCCTCCTGAGTTTTTATGGTATTTTCCCCAACCACCCCACCTCTCTTAACTGAATCTCAACATTGATGTTGCCCTTCCTCTTTACCAAATCTGCATGGCATGAATTAAATCAATTAAACCAATTGAAGTCAGACAAGCACCATGGATGATGCTGGGGGCATAGTTTTTTTTTTTCTTCCAGCATTGTTAGTGTAATGTTATCATCGTCCAACATACTTTTTAACTCCTTAACTGACTGCTAATTTGTGCAAAAGAGTATCTTTCTCCGAAGATGATGGATGAGGAGGAGCACCTTCCTTTAAGACAAAAAAGGACTTGGAAGGAGACTCTGCAGACCATAAACACTATACCTCTTTGGAGGTGTGAGTAGACAGAGGCTTTTTAAAGAAAGCAGGTACTCAGCAGGAGTGGAAGAACAGCGTTGAGAAACAATTCTAGGGTTAAAAAATGCAATGACTGCAAATTAGAAATGCATTTTTCTGACATTGTTTACCAGCATGACATAATGTGCATGATTTTTGCAAGCCACTCCAATCTCCCTCATGAATAACAGGGCTAGAAACTTCTTTTTTTTTTAAATGTGAAAATTTAACAATGTTATGTTATATACAACAGAATGTATAAGAATTTGTGTGTAGGAATAACAATATCATCCATTTAGTTTTAAATGATAAAACACAGTTGAGCAAAAGGATTGCAACATCTGCCCTGCCTAGTTCTCTATAAAGTCTTAGTAGACCAAATAACACAGCTTTCTTAAATCCAAAAAGAGTCCTCCCCAGTTGTGCAAGTATTTATTCTACTATTGCGTCAACCTCTCGCCAGACTTCTATTCTGCTTCTTCATTACCTTTTATTTCTTCTTCCTCTTGAAGCCTCTTAACAGATTACTTATATGTCACTCTCTCAAATGGCAGCTGCATCTGGACCCAGGACTACCAACGTGATGTTGAACTAAACTGAACTGAAAGCTGTCCATTCAAAGATGTCACTATACATTCACACTAAAAATGTTTTTGCGTTTCTTTTTGTTGGAACTTTCTTCTTGACCTAGAGACATGGACAAAATTGTCCTTACTCTTCCATTAAAGAAAGAAAAACCCACAATTATCACTGAAATAACATGAAACTCAAAAGTAAATTTGCTTACAAGACAATGTCCCTATGTTCAACTTATATTCAGTCCTTTATAGGGGTACAACCTTTTTTCTCCAAACCAGTTTCATTAGTTTTAAGTTAGCGACCAATGTGTTTTTTTCTTCTTTAACAGAAGGGTATCAATGATTTTGTCCACTTCAGTAACTATTGCCTCTATGACCTTCCAGGGAGCTGAGGTCAAGAGAAGTGTTTTTTCCTGTTGCATTTCTTGTTTTGTTTTTTTTTCTTTTTGTCTTTGCATATACACATACAATAATCCAAGCTAAAGTACACAATGGCGGCCTCATCATCCAAGATTGTTGTTCATCTAGCTCAGATTTATTTTTCCACCAGCTTATATATATATATATATATATATATATATAGGTAATTTTCTAAATGGTTTGGGTTAATTTGGTTCATGTAAGTTTAGACATACATGATGCTGCATGTACCCCAGAAATGTGGACAAATACAGAACTCATTGGGTGTAAATTACACACATCACCTACAATTACATGGTAGTTAACACAATATCAGGAAAAAAACAAACAATGTATGACTGAGAAGAGTCTGACAGATATTGAAGGCTATCATTTGCAAGTAGATGGTGTAGTTTGGACAGATTTGACTATTGACTGAGAAATACACAATAATATATTGATAGTCCCTGTAATATTTGCTACAAGTGCATTTTTTGTCTTGATCTGAAACACTTGCTAGCTTTTATTTTTATAACAAAAAACATACCTTAGTGGTGTTCCTCAAGTTGCATATAAATATTAAGCTTGATTATTTGAGTATTTTTTTTAACGAATGAAATATATAATCACCTTATTAATATTACTTTTATTTCTGAGCACATTTCATGCAACTAAAATTAGAGTTTTAGCAGTGAATTTGATGTCCTTGGAAAAATGCCTGTAAAAGCGCTGATTACTAAAGATCTGACCTAACCGTAAGTCTATTTATTTTTAGTAGCCTTTGATATAATACAGTATGTCTAACTGAGAAATGAAGTTACAATATAATAAGTAAAAATATAAAGTAGAATGCAGCTATACCTGTTTTTAGTTTTAGTTTAGCTTGGTGTATTCTTATTCTATTTTTAGTCATCCTAGTTTAGGTACAATTGTTCTGTACTTATTTAAATTTTATTTTATTTATTACGCTAATCCTGTGTTTGACTTACACCAAGACCTGAGAAACTACATTTCGTTCACACTATGTCTCATAGTCTGAATGACAATAAAGCTGAGTCTGAGTCTGAAAAAGGGTTTGAAAAACTACTGTTTGTAATACTTAAAAGTTAATTGTGCCACGATACACTATTAAAACCAAAGTCACTTTTACTAATTTGTACAGGTTTTACAAGAGACTACATCTAAAAGTGGTTGATTCAAGCTGGTCAGACACTGCAGAGTATCTTTCCCCTTGATGAAACAACAGAATATGCATAATTGTACACTGCATAGCTAATTAATTACACCAGCATTACAGGCTAAACAGGGGCTCCTCTGCCATGATGGTTGTCAGAGGGTGAGCGGCACCCATTTTGTTTCTATATTTCTAAATAGAAGCAGGCGCTGTTGGAAAATTTTTTGTCCACAGCTTTAGATAAAAGGGACAATAAGAGAAATTTAAATAAACATTAAAGAAACTTGAAAAGGTAGCGTTTATGGACTGAAAGCTTGCAAGTACGGTGAAAGATGTGGGATTTTATATGCACCTTACATTACCACTAAAAGTATTGTTAAATAATCTGGATTTGTACTATGCTTGTGCTTCTTATTTTTTTTATGTTGTTTTATTAATTTGAATTGTTCTGTATTAACTGTCAAAATATGTGGGACCAACAGCTTCACATGGTATAGATCGATTATTGAGCAGGCCATAGACCCACATGGAATGAGTGTATCTCTGACATTGTTATTAGACATTCTTGTTTCTTGAATATCAAGTAAATTACTGCAAAATCATAGTACAATGGGACAAAGGGACTCACAACAACTAAACAGAGATTTGAAATAACTACAAAGATAAATAGAACAACCATAAAGAGATCCAGAGACTTACAATGACTACAATGACAGTTGGAGGCAAATAATTATAAAGAAAATAAAAAGATGGAATAAGGGCTATAGAGCTAAAAACCTTGGCCATTTTGGGAAAAAAAAAATTGGTGGATATCATAAACAATCCAAATTTAGAGAATTGTTCTCCCAAGTTTGGTAATCAATAAATTCTAACACCTAACAACTATTTTAATTTTAAATAGTTTTCTACTATAATTAAGGACTGTTTTCACTGTGCAAAAGATCATTTGGACACACTTTGCTACAAAATTACAAGCTAAAAGTCCTTTTGAATTTTGTGATTCAGGAAAGTTCTAGTAGCATGATCTTTTTTCAATAGTGCAATGTCTTCTTAGCAGAAATTTTATATTTAGAACTAATAATAATAAAAATTGTATATATATATATATATATATATATATATATACTCTAAATTTATCATTTATTGCTCAGCATGTTATCAGAACTGTATGTTATCATACAGTAGTCAAGAATAAGATTTATAATGTGTTCTTTTTTCAACATATTTTAATTGTGATTCTTAATTTTGAAGGGAGTCTTTACAAATGGCAGGGACCCCAAAACATAGAAAATGGGATATCTCAGGTATGTAGCACTATTTCAAAAATCAGAGTGGCAAAACATCAAGATACTTTCTAGAATGTTACACTACCAGTTCTAAGCATTTCAGTGAGTAGATCTGGATCTCTCTAACTTGAAGCCTGAAAACAGATTTTTCTGACTAAACTCTGCCTACATGTGATATTGTATGGGATAAGAAGAATTGTTGCAGTTTGTGTTCTTATAGTTATACATTACTTCAGCTTCAGACATCTCAAAAATAATAATAACCTGTTATGTACTGCACTGTAGTTATAGCAAGATAACCATAACCTCTGTCAATGTTATTTTTTAACATACATTGCATTCAGTGTTATTTTATTAGCTAAAAGTGCATGTTTTTGGTTTACAAATATATTTTGTATTTTTTTTAAACATGCACTTATGATAAAAAAAATTGAGCAGGAAGGATAAAACTATGATGGCAATTTTTTTCTTTTTTTGACAAGCATGTGGTGAACAGAAAAAAACACCATGTTGGTCATTGTGTTGTTGGAAGCAATCAGTTATGTGTCTGTTGGATTTTGGGGCCATTACTCATAGAGGCTGACACCTACATATTTGTACATCTTTATGTTAAAAACTTTTAAGACCCCTGTCAAGGTAGGACATACATATAGGCTATAGAGCAAAAGTACACATTAATTTATTGTCTGTACTGCCTGCTGTAGTCTATGCAGGTAAAGGATTCTATAAGAACAAAGAGATCTTAAATGCAGTAGTATTAACAGAAAAAAAATAATACATCAATGTATAAGAGTTCATGTGAACGGTAACATGTAACATGGTAAAATTTTAGAAAATGTTTGAATATGGTTAAAACAAAATCCAACCTTAACTTTAGACAGATTACCTGGTAAATGTTAGCTCTTCCAAAGCAACAAGTGCTCTTCCAAAGCAACAAGTGCACTGAAGTAGCCATCTTCCTGATTAATTTTTGTAGTGTGGCTCCTTAAGATTACTCAAAAACTTTTTTGTTAGGAGGCTAGTATAACAAAAACCCTGATGTCCACAGGCTTCAAATACTCATGATTTTATACCTAAAGGAAGAATTTTCATTGTGTGTGGTTATGTTCCCAAAATTATGTCAGATACTTAAATATATAAAAATTATAGTTCATTGGGTGTGTTACCTGTCTACAATTCCCCTTAAATCATAATGAAGCATTGGAGAGCCGTAAGTAATGACTCTGCAGTGGTATAAAAAGTTGTTAGGATAAAGCAATCATAGGTTTTGCTTTTTTATGTTTTCGGTTTTATGGTTGTCGACATAATGTAGGTAATTAATAGTAAAAGACGTAAAAGAGGTATGCTTGGCAGACTGAGCTAAACCATGACCCTGTGCCAAGATGGACCACTGAGCTAACCAACAGGGCTGTCTTTGCTTGAAACCAAAATAATGACCAGACTTTAATTGAGTAGTAGAGTTTTGTAGGCCAATACAAGTATTTTAAGTGGTGGGCTATGTGAAGTTGTTGGTTGTTTAATCCAGCAGGGCTAAGAAGTATGTTAAAATTGCCATGTGCAGTACATGTCTGATCATACCTTAAAGGAACAGAAGATGAAAAGTGACTGGTGTGACAGGACCTGTGTGTGGTAAGAAATCCAGTGTGTAAATGCCTAAAACCATTTTTACAACTTGAATGGTGATTTGAAATTAAACTTTTAGTGTCTAGGCAATACATATAGCTAGCTACAGCTATTTCCTGGTCCAAATGCTTTTTCAGATCTTTAATGCAAAGAAAACATTGAGGATTAGAGAATCAGAATTGTTTAAATTCCAATAGAGTAATGAGTGTAGCCAGTCTCCCAGGTGTTATAATTAAATACAACATCCAAGCTTCCATAAAAAAGATAAATAATGAGGTCATGCTAAATAAATAAAAAGTTTTGGTGGATCAGGCTAATTGAAACCACCTCATTGCTAGAAATAAAAGTATCAACAATTGGGTGTGTAATAGAGGAAATAATGTCAAATAAAAGTATATGTTGAGGGCAAGTTAAGTTCCATTGGCAGGAAATCTCAATTGGCAAAACAGTGTTTTGTCTCAAAGGACAAGAGACACAGCTTTCCAGCATAGTTACAAAGATCGCAGCCCCAGCCAAGAGAGGTTTATAGCCAAACCTGGTAGGTAGGCCTAGTCTGAAGGTCGGTGTACCACCACCATTTTGAAAGGAGATTGCTCATAGGACTTTAAGTTAAATGTAACTCATGAATTTTGGCTAGCTGTACAAGTCTCTTAGCCCACATATGTAACTCTGCTGCTCAATCCACAAATTCCTTTTCCTTACAAATGTGGCACCATTTAAGGGGAAATAGAAATGACTGAGCTTTTCAACAGTATGATATTGCCAAGAAGCATTGTTACAATGAAGAAATAATCAATTAATCAGAAATTACCTTTTTGTGCTAGGTTCATATATGATGTTGTAAGGAATGTAATTAGATTTTATCTTAAAAGGATCTTGGCTACCTAATTTTGATATAGGCTTTTTGCACACTGGCTATATTAATTGGTATTGCATTATTAAAGCTCATTTTTTAAATGAACTCATAAAAAGCAGACCTTTGACTACCTTTTTCATGACTAGGTACTTTTTTCCTAGTAGCATTAGGCTATATTATTTATATGAATAAGTCTGCTAGTTTAAAGCCATAAATATAGTAATTTAAAAAAGGAATGAACTTTTATGCTTAGCATGGCCAATATTTTGTCACTTTTAGCAAGTTAGGCTCTAAACCTACAGTTTACATTTCTGGTAGCAACCTTTCCATCCCATGCTCCTTTTCTTTGTATTAATCCTCTTCTTCTCTTACCTTCCTGATCTCCTCGTTCAGTTACAATGAAGAAGAAATTTTTTTGATCATTTGTTCTTGTGTTATTGTAAACCACCCCTCAGCCCTTTATGTTAATTATGAATGCATGCATGAAAAATATCAAAATGTTGACTTTAGCATATGGCAAATGACCTGGTGAAGGGAAGCCTCCCTTCCTTTGACACAAAGCAGTCCTCTTTTCTTCCTTTCTCTGTCAGATTTGAAAATATTACAATCTAACAAAACAGAAAAAGAAACTGTAATGCTGTAATTCAGAAGGGATGTTTTTACACAGACAGCACCGCTGTCTGAAGGCAAATTTAACTCAGTTTCATGAGTCCATTTGTGGTTTTCAAGAACTCATGGAAAATCAGGCAAAGTGTTCCCATTGTTTTTCCATGTTGCCTATTCAAAACATAGACTACGGATATATTTTTTGAGTCATCTGTATGTCAGCTTTGAACTTGACGAAATGTGATTAATTAGTTTGGGCACATTAACAAGAATTTCCTTTTTTTGTGACAGCAAGTGTGGCTTTTAATTTTCACAGCACAGTCAAACTATCCTCTGACAGAACTCATTACAGAGGCAAAGTAGATAATGGTGCTTTGTAATTTATTCCAAATCATAGTCTTCTCCTAAACCTAGCCAAGTAATTGTGGTGCTCTTAGAACATGACTTGGCAGGCATCATGAAATCCCTCCAAATGTTTCTTTGGGCAAGTGTTTTGATGTGTCACCTACAGTATGTTTACCTTAATTTCAATGGTCACAAGTCAAATCTGATGAATGAATGTCTGATCATTGGGGTTCCCTGTTTAATCACTGTAGGGTTTTCACATTACAGCACCTTGAAATCTTTGTTCTGACCCACCCATCCATCCATCCATCCATCCATCCACTTATCTATAGAAATATTTAAAGAAAATTTAATTGGAAAGAATTCAGAGCTCACCCAATTACCAAAGAAGTTGTTTTAATATTTTTCTTATTTAAGATTAAAACTCCCACGGTTTCCTACCACATTACAAAGACATGAACTTACTGGGGTTAGGTTAATTGGCTACACTAAATTGCCCATAGGTGTGAATGAGAGTGTGAATGTGAGTTTGAAAGGCTGTTTGTCTCTCTGTGTTGGCCCTGCGACAGGCTGGCGACCTGTTCAGGGTGTACCCTGCCTCTCACCCTATGACAGCTGGGATGGGCTCCAGCCCCTCCACGACCCTGAACAGGATGAGTGGAAGCGAATGGATGGTTGGATGGATGGATGGATGGATGGATGGAAGATTAAAACTCTTCTGCAAAGGAGAGCTGTCACAAAACGCTATGAACACATTTTGTTTTCATGAACAAAAATCTGAAAATTCATGATTATTAAAGAACTGCAATGAGACGTTTCATGTACATGTTTTTTTTTTCTTTTTCCTAATTACTGTGCATTTTCCTTTCTGTTGTGAGGTCTCACCACACACTAGTTTGCAGTCTCACCACAGGAATAAACAGTTGGTTTGTGTCCATGGTAAAGAGGCAGAGGTAAAAAAAAAATGTAAAAAAATAAAAGGAAAGATGACTACAGCAGAAAGATGAGAGGCTTCCCTCCTTTAATGAATGGAGTTATGCTCTAAAATGCTAATCCTGGATCTGATTTTGTCAGAATAAAGAGAGAAAAAGAATCAAGAACTATTTAAAATATATTTCAATGGAATGTTAATTATTTGCTTTTTTTTCTTCTATTTTTCAAACATGTAAAAGAACAAAAAAGGTAAACTGTAATAATTCAACAGCAGTTGTGAAAAAAAAAGAAAAAAAATCTGCTGTTAAAGGTATGGTGTCACTGTGAATGCTGATTTACCTGAGCAGCTCTCCTCCTGAACAGAACAAACAAACAAAACAAAAAAACAACTAAAAAAAACAGATGAAAAATACTACAATGTAACACAAAACAAAAAAACAAACAAAAACAAATTCAGTTTAAAGAGAAAAGGTCAAGTTAGTAAAAAAAACATTAAAAGCAAGTTAAAAAAAATGTCCATGTTTGTCCTGTGTGTTTTTTTTTTTAACATGGTTATGTATTATTCATATGCACATCTTCCCTTCACATTTTACACCATATAAGTATGGAAGACACATGCTGTCACTGTTGGTTTTTGTTCCCTGTATTTCAAATCCTCAACATTACTGTTGTGGCTGCTTTAATATGTTTTTTTTTTGGAGCTAGATGTGACCATTTTTGGACAAGATGGTGTAGTGTTAAGTTATCACACTGCATGAAAAGTGGGTTTTTCGACAGTTTCTTGCATGTAATACTGCCGCGCGCCTTGCGCTTTAGGGCTCTCAGCAGGAGGCTTTGGCCAGAACAATAAACTGTAGGGAAACTGTAGGGAAACTGCCGCGGACTCTCTGTGTCAGTGCTCCCTCAGCTCCCCCCCTCTCCTCAGGTCTAGGGCAGGCTTCTCATATGTAAAGGGGGTTCACAGAAACCTCTGTGAGTCATACAAATGCAAATCAAGTACTCACCAGTGGTCACCAGTACTCACCAGTGGTCTAACCCA
>JASGAU010350286.1:0-30227 GCA_030220045.1 Australoheros facetus | reverse complement strand
ATTAATGACAGTTTCTAATGTATGCTTACAAAGTGCAGACTCAGCACAAATCTTAGACAAAGAAAGGGAAAGAGTATAAATACCACGGTTAGAAGAGGAGGAAAAAAAAAAGAGAAGATGTAGCCACTGTCTTTGTCCGTGTTGTCCGTTTTTCCAGCAACTACTAAGGCACAACCTCTCGGGATGGCTTCTTGCTTTTTCTTTTTGTCCTTTGTTTTTTGTGTTTGTATATTTCTAAGTACTAGTAACTTTTGCAACAGAGCTTGCTCATCGCCATGGATCATTTGGACAGTTTGATTTTATTTGGACTCATACTGAATCTCAGCACGGGCTCTCCTCGATCGGAGGGTGTGATGAGGAAGCCGGGGTATGATCAACAGGTTCTTCCTTCTTGTCTGTTACTCTGTGTGTGTATCTCAGTCTTCACTATGCTACTGTCTGTGTCTTTTTAACTATTTGTGTGCTACTAAGATGTCTAATAAACAGACTGCATCAGAACCTGCTCAACCCTGCGATTTGTTGGTAACTATGGTTTTAATCGGGTTTTAATTTGCTGTCAAAAAGGAATCTGGAGACCCCTAAAATGTATCCTACAGAAGCGTACACATAAACAGAGCCATGGAAAATGCAATAACATACAGGCTGTCAGGCTACATGAGAAAGGTGCTTAGGCTGTGAAGATAAGTCCTTTGTTATCTGGGTAACCCCAGCAGGGACTGTACAAACGGCTCCTTCCAAACACGTTGCTCATCACTTGGCATCTGACCCAACAGCTGCCAGCAAATGCAAATGCCTTGTTTACTCATCCTTTTACATCAGCTGTCCTCAAATACAGCAAGACACACAACGTGATCCGCTCACACTGTTGAACCACTGGAAAAGATAACACAGCGGCCGACGCCCACTGTTATTGCAGTCTTTTTTGATTGGATGCAGGCAGGCTGTGTGGGTGTCTGTAGTTATTCAATGACTTGTTTCTGTAAAGAGGGTGACATGTCTTGACAACCTCAGCTCAACTAGTAATGAGGTCATGCTGCTCTGAAGGGATTAATTTAGTGCAGGGCTGGTTTTAACTCAGTGCAGGTTAATGTACCTGAGCATTTTTTATTCAAAAATATTCCAGCCATCCATCCATTTTCTTAACTGTTTATCTAATTCAGGTTCACAGGAGGCTTGAGCCTAACCCAGCTGTCATGGGGTGGGAGGCGGACAAACCCTGGACAAGTCGCCAGTCCATCATAGGGCATATCTGAACTTGTTTTATCAATATGCGTAGGGAACATCTTCCCTTTAGGGGTCACCATAGCAGATCATCAGGCTCCATCTCACCCTATTCCCAGCATCTTCTTCTCAAACCATCTCAACCTGGTCTCGTTAACTTTTTCTTCAAACCGCTCAACCTTGAGCTTTCCCTCTGATTTACTTATTTCTAATTTTGTCCATCCTGGCCGGTCCCAATGAAAATCTTATCATCTTTAACTCCGCTATCATGTAAACCTAGTTACCTTTTTTAAAAATTTAATATTGGAGATCACTGACAGAGGAAAAACAAAGGACAGGGCTAAAAATCTTTTAAGTTCTAACAGATATCAGGTGTTTAAATAAGTAGCAATTAATAGCAACTCTCCGGCTCCTCTATTAATACAGTTTTTCTCAATCGCTGTGGTGCAGTTCTTGCATCAGAAACATCATTCTCACCATTGTTAATGCGATTCGCAAAACAGTTAAGGGATTTCTCATAATGCATAACTCTGCATAACTCATCTCTGCAAAAGACACAAAAAGAATCAAAACCTTTTTCATATGTGTCAAACCATGCAAAGCCAGTCAATCGCTTCAACTCTGTGATCAGTGAATAAAAACCTTTCACCACCTTTTTAAGACTTAGACAATGCAATGTTTGTTTGTTTTTAGTTTGTTTTGTTTTTTTTAAAACTTTTATCAAAACTTTCCTGACTTTGGAAAGACTACTCCAGAAAGTCCGGGCCTAATCTAAAGTAAAAAGTGTTAAAACACAAAAATGAAAATGTGAAGGATTTATTTGAAGCTTCACAAAGTTGCTGAAATGGAGACAAGTAAAATAATACTTAGAATATACATCAGTAAACAAAGAAAATATATACAATTTGAGAACATAGCACCAACTACTGTATGGTCCAGGAAAGTCACACTACATACATTCACCAGCCTCTTTATTAAGTATACCTGTTCAACTGCTCGTTAAGGCCAATATGTAATCAGCCAATCACATGTCAGCAATTCCAAAGCATTTAGGTGGTGGACATGACACACACACACACACACACACACACACACACACACACACACACACACACACACACACACACACACACATATATATATATATGAATATGGAAAATGGGAGTTTATTTGTAAAAGCATCCCCTTCATTTTCTTTGATTTGAGCGTATTACAAACTCACTTTGTTTACAAAGTAGCTCTAAAGTATTCCAGTTTAATTGATGGTAATATGTTAATTTGCTAATTAGCTGTCTTTGCAAGGCAATAAACTGTTTACAACTGCCTGTAAAACCTAATAATAATAGTCAAGGATGACACTTTGGAGCCCATTATCTACTGGAGTAAACCAACCAGTTGTTTCAACCAGTAATGTACTTATGCAATGATGCATCAGTAACAACAGTGTAATCACCTTTAAAACAATATATCAGGTACCAGAGACATTTCAATTTTACTCTTGATACTGTCGGTTAATTTCGTGCCTTTGCTTTGCTACTTTTACCTAATGATCTTATGCATCTCCTCCTCTGCACCTCCACACAAGCATAAAACATCTTGACATTTTCTTTTTGTTCTTCAAGTTCAAATATTAAGGATTTCTTTACAAATTATTTTCATTTCCTTACTACACCAGCATGGCCAGCAAATTAAATAACAGTCTGTATATCTGGATACAGAGGTACACCAGCAGAGTCTAGCCAAAATGAATGAACTTTCTCAAAAGAGTAGCAACTTTGGTTAATTTGAGCAATGGTGAATCCAGTGGTAATAAACAGCAAAAAGCATTTTTTTTTTTAAATGTATTTCTTCAGTTTGGAATAATCTTTCCCACAAAGATTATAGAATTTATTAAAAACAAATTTCCCAGACCCCCACGACCCTGAAAAGCAGTAGAAGATGGATGGATGGATGGATGGATGGATGGATGGATGGATGGATGGATGGATGGATGGATGGATATTTCTACCTGCCAAAATAATGAATTAAGTGATAAATACCTTACAGGTCTAATTTGCAAAGCAATCTTCATGTGAGTCCAACCCACTCATTAAAGGAACGATTTGTGAACATACAAGAGTTAACAAGAGTTAATGAGAAGTGAAATATTCAAAAATGGCTGGCAGAAGCTTCTCTTTTATGCAAAGAGCTCTCATCATAAAGAGGAGCGTGTTCAGTGAGTTTACAATGAATTGATCGTGAATGTTCTATATTTGATTCAAAATCAGTTTAAAAGAGTTCAGCTCAGTTGGTAGATATATCTAATCTCATGACTCCATGAGATGGAAAGCAGCGTAGGATGGCACACAAGCTACGTCACTGCTTCATATGTAAATAATAAAGAATCACCCCACGGAGTTTTACTCATTTATGGACATAATGATTAAAAGTTAATTAATGAATTCTATTTAGTGTTCAGATCTAAAAAATACAACATCTAAATAAAAACAGTGATAATCTGACTATTTTAATAATTGACAGAGTGGAGTTTATTTATTTATTTAGTTAATTATTTATCTGGCGGTCAGGGGGTGAAAAACTGCTGGGTGCTGGGACACTAGAGGGCAGTATCGTCGTTCGCAACGTGTTGTGTGAGATGAAGAAGATCGTGTTCATTTGGAGGTTGAAAATCATCTTTTTTTTTTTTTTCCCTTATGGGGGGGCTCGGATTCAAAGTGATGTTGAACATTTGGTCAGTAATGAAACGTATCCCAAATGTTTCCAAGTCTAACTCCAAAAAGTGTGAGAATTTGATGTTTCTCCCGTTTTGAACCTCAGGAATATGCTTAAATTACACTTTCGAGAACGATGTGTTTCCTTCAATCTAATGAACTTCAGATAATGAAGAATCGCCATCACAGTTTTCTCTGTGCTTACCTTAGCTTAACATTATCATTATTTTGTAACATGAGTATAATGTGGAAACCTAAATCCTCCACAGCCTGCCTGCTCTGCTCTGCAACCTTTAAAACGTTTACCATAAAAACATCTGCATTTTCATAGATGCTTTTTTTCCTTCTTTTTCTATTGCCTGTTTGTGTGAAACAAAGTAATTCAGACCAAAATATATCTCTATTTGTTTAATCTAAAATACAAAAAATAAACCAAGCAAATAGATAAAATAAAATTTAAAAATAGAAGAATAGAAAATAGCAGAATCAGTAAATTAAATGTGATGAATTTTATTTGGAATTAATACTCTATCAACCCACTGACTTTTTTAATTGTTAAAGGTCCTTAATGTGCATATTCCTGTAAGTAACATAATGAAATTAATTAAATTTGTTTTCATTTTACCAGAGCAGTGGTCACAGTTATTTTATCCCACATCCACAGTGTGTGGACCACGAACGCATCACAGCCTCTATCTGTGCTTTCCTGTTGGAGGCTGTACTCCGTCGTCCTTGGGCCTCCCGTGATCCTCCTGTGGCTCCGATCCACATCCAGGTTGTCTCTTAACAGCTGCCTAAAAAAATGCATTTCCCACAGGTAATACACCACATTCCCAGATAACAGCCAGATAGAACAATAGCAAGGTTACCATGTCTTTGCATCCCTCTGTGTACATAATCATCACCAGGTGAGCGACCCAGTGTGTCTCATACATACTGAACTTGTTATAGCTCATAAATGGCTTGCTCCTGTATCTTATATAAGCCATTTGTCTTTCCATCCTACTTCTGTTGATGGGTAAAACGGGTGTTTAATATCCCACCTCTGGAGATGAAGGGCCATTAATTTTATCCTTCTTTTCAGTTTGCAAACTGTCCCTCCAAACAGCGGCCGTCTCTGTCTAATTCCTAATGACTGGTGTGAGTGCTGACTCTGCTATTGTAAAACAAATGATATCTCTGTCCTGTTGGCATAATCCTAATCTATTTGAATGGAAGGGGCCGCATTAAAATGACAAAGGGGGAGGATATTTCCATCTCAAGATAAATGTGCAAATGTCCACCAAAACTGAATCAGACACCACATTTTAATGGCCTGATTGCGTGTTCATTTCTCGCCTCATTTTCTTGCAGCCCTGCTCCTTCCTTTTTTAATGCGGAGCCGGTCATATTTTGTCCCAGATTAGTATAGACGATGGCTGACAGTTGCCTCTGCTCAAGGTATTTAGAAGACATAATTCATTCATAGATCTAGAAGTGCTCCCATTTGTCATCCCCATTTTTTTATGCTCAGTGTCTCCACAGTCGCTCATTCCTCTGGGCAGCGGTGTGTGTATGTGCACGTGTGTCGAGGGATATGAGGGCCAGGGCAGTTTTCAGCTGATGTATTAGCTGAAATATGCAAGCAATGAATTATCAAGGAGGAAAAGGAGTCAATTATCCACTCCTAAAAGTGGGGCCCTGCCTGTGTGGCCTAGGGGCCCTCCTTTCATTCTTGCCAAATCATTTCAGAAAAAGGAACACTAAGAGACCTGGAGAGGGGACGGTGAGCAGACAGCGCAATCACACACACACACGCGCACACACACGCTCACACCTTTGGCTTCGACCCTCTCAGGCTCAACCTTGCCCCCTCTAGTCACTTTCCTCACTGCGCCTGCTCATTGCGTCCTCCACAGTTAACAAGGACAGGCAGCGATGTGTTGGATCCGTATGGTAATAATCTATTTTATACACACCAACTCCTCAAACTGATTTCGGCTGAGCAGGAATAGCCACGCCGGGACCGTCAGCCATTTCGCCGTGTCCCAATTCACTCCCCTGACTCCCTTCGAATCAAAATGGGGCCCTGATTGACTGTGCCGCTCTGACTAATAGAGTGGATATGGTAAATGAAATACCCAGCACTTTCATTCCAAAGTCTCTTACCCCCTGTGTCCCCAGTCACTTTGCCTTGACATATTTTTAGAGATTGAGCGTTCTATCCTGTTTTTGATGAGGATGGGCTGAGACGAGGTGCGTGCAGAGGCGGTGACGGTGATGCCCTCAGAGCAGGCAGGACTGTCGGACACGGGCGGCCCTGCTGGCAGGGTCTCTGCTGACTGACGGGGCTGACACTTAGGGAAATGAGGTCGTTAGACGGCATTACAAGTGGGCTGATAGCTTGGTAATGGGTTTTAGCTTCGGAATTTAACACAGAAGCCCACTGGGAATGGGTTTGACGAGCAGGCAGACAGGTGGGTTCCCACAGAATAAAGGAGGCAACTCTCACGGGCACCAGAGAAAACGGACTTCTTTGAGAAGGAGTGAAGGGAAGGAGGAGAAGGAAACAACTGCTGTGGAAAGCGGATGTGAAATTTTCTAAAAATAAATTGCACCAGATGGTGATCCTCTTTAACACAAGGAAATCAAGAAGAAGGTTTCAGTGGATGAGTTGCTTTTGTTTTTGGGTTTGCCCTTCCCTTTGGGCTTACTAAGAAAGATTTACTTTCCTTTAAATTGGATGTCCTCACAGACCGAGAGGAAAATCATCTCCACCATCCAGATGATTTTCCAAATCTGTTATGGCTCAATTACAGAAGATAGTGATTTTGAAAACAATGAACATTTTCTATTTCTTTGTTAAATTTCTTTGTTAAGTCAGAAGGTTTATAATTTTGCATGCTGTATGCACACAGCTCCCAAGCTGCCTTGAGTCTTAAGTAAGGGCGTCTAAATTTAGTGCATAACGATAAACTCTTAAGTTATAAGACATAGGCTAATGCGTAAGGGTGTTAAAACCAGTGGGATAGTTTAGTGGAGATTAAGGGACATATCAAAGACTTGTGTAAAGCTCCATCAACAGCGAGGCAGTTTGGTGGGCATCTGCACATGTTAGTTTGAAAAAAGGGGCAGGAGTGACTCACAGAGCTTTGGCAGCCAGTGAGTGACTGATAATGTCTCAGCATCACTCCCATTACTCCTTTTGGCTGTGCTGTGAAAACGAATGGTCCACTTTACTGCTGCCGTGGACCTTGCTAGTTCTGTTCAGGAGGAAGATTTAGAAGGGCATTATGGCCATCCAGCGGAGGGCAAGACAACTCACAGGAGAGGATGAAATGGATGAGGTGGGGTAGAAAGATGACGGCAGTTTCATTCTTTCCCCGGACTTGGTCTGGGGGAGATGAATCATGCTTGGCCTCTCTGAGAGGGTTATGGAGTAAAAAAGAAGGTCAGGTTTCCATGGCAGGATTTTTCACTAGAGCAGATGAGAAAGCTTGGCAATACAAATCAAGTCAAAAGGCTTCACAGTGTGTTTCTGCATCGTGTCCTGCAGGCATCTCTTTCATGGCACTCCAGAGAGTACACAGCGAAGTCAACCTCATCAGAACAGTCCGGCTGGTCAGGAAGTGATTTCTGGTTTATTAGAAGTAGAGGTGTGTGTGTGTGTGTGTGAGTTATGTGTGTGCAAGCGGCAATCTCATTTGGATTTATTTCTAAAGCATTAAGTATCTTTCACAAAATGCTGCTGCTGCTTTAATCAGCATCTGTCAGAGGATTCATTATGCCACTTTTAGTGGATCAAGTGAACATAAAGCCTTTCTTCAGAGCTGTGGAGAAAAAAAAAAGAAAAATAACAGCCCTTTTCACTTCCAGAGGTGTGGATGATTGCTGCAGCTGGTTTAAGTGACAGGTAAATTGCAGGTTAAGTGGAGAACACAGTCTTTTAACAAGAGACTCCAGGCTCCGGCAAATCCTCCTTAGTCTTTAATCTGAATACAAAAGGCAGGGGCGGGGGTATTAAATCTGACCCCTCAATGTTCTGTTTGTTCCATACTCCACTCAAGGGCCTGCTGTAGCCGGCAGAGTCCCAGGTTTACTTTTTTCCTTTGTGTAATGTGGTGGCATTTTTAAAACAACACCATCAAACAATACTGCCTCTTCAGTGGCTAACTTTGATAACACAAAGGAAGGCCTGGAGTCACCAGCTTCTACATTTAGCACAAAATGTAGTTGGAATTCTTTTAAAAGGGACTGTTTATTAAATTGTGGTTGAAGCACCACAACACAGCACTATTATCATAGTTCTGCTGTGAAGAAAAAAACAAATCCTTCTTTATTTAGCAGCAATGACGGTTAGAAAGAGGAGAAGGGGCCGGGGTGAGGCAGGCGGTTAGGGCTTGTCGAAAGAAAGGCGCTTTTGGTTGTCAACGTTTTAGAGGCTTAGAGTCAAACCTATCCGGGCTCAGGAGAGAGGAGTCTGGGTGTTAGGCAGGCAGAATGACTCCTGATAGAAGGAGTTTGCGGCTCAAGTCGAGAGGAATCGTCTTGGCTCCCGGATGAGGCGAGGACTAATTGATTCTCTGAAGTTTCCTGTCGCAGAGCCCGATTACAGGTATGACCGGATTAAAAAAGGAGAGGAAAAAAAACAAGGGATCTGGAGGAGGGAAATGGTAAAAATCAAAGAGAAAAGAAGATGAGGGCTGCCATAGACGGATCAGCATCGCTTATATGCACTGATGTGTTTGCTTGTGTGTGTGTGTGTGTGTGTGTGTGTGTGTGTGTGTGTGTGTGTGTGTTGGTATGCACATGTATACACACTCCGGTGCAGCTCTGTTTGATCTCAGTACTCAGTGGCAATCATCAGGTCACGTTGCAAGGCTTCTTTCTCTGGTGTGTTGCACAGGAGCACATTGTGTTGTAGCAGCATGCTTCCGATAATCACTCACTTCTGGTTAACACGTCTCAAAGCCAGAGGCATGTGTCTTGCCTGCCCATAACGGTCCATGACAAGATTGAGTACTGAGGCATGTGGGAGCCATAGTGAGGCGAGCTCTGAGAGAGAAGCCTTCAGGAGAAGGAGAGTTAGGACGCATATCTAGACCTAAGCTGTCATGCGTGCAGCTGTAATGGCTTGTTTAGTGGCAAAGTCCAATCTAGGGCCCCAGAGAGCCATTATTCCGGGACTATCGATCGGGCCCTACGGCCACCACAACACGGGCCCCTGTCCCTGATCCTGTTCAGTAATAAGCGTACTCATGTCAAGGTGGTAATTATCATTGATCTGTAGCCGCTGTGACAGGGCAGCCGCCCCTTGCTGTGATTCATATGCTACATGGGACTACTGGACTTGAGGCACATAGCCACATGCAGCTTCCGGTGGCACTGCCATGCTGTGTCCTGGAAACAAAGGAGTTAGGAGATGGATGCCAGTTGTTTTTTGTTGTTGTTGGGTTTTTTCTATTACTTTCTCAGTGGCAATTTTATATAAGGCTAATTATGACAAGGAGATTCTTGCTTGGCATGAATTCTGATGCTAACTTTGTCCTATTCTTCTTCAGACAAACCCAAAGTTGCCTGCAGAAAGTTAAACTTCTCTTTAGTGTTTCTTTGTCTTCCCCCACCCTTTGTTGTTTGCCCTCATGTTGCTCTCTTTCTTCTGCACCAGACATGTGCTGTCTACTCTCCACACTTTCTAAGCAGGGAAATCAATCACTGTTCCTATGCAACTTTGTGGTAACCTGCGGCACAGTGACAGAAGCAGAACACAATTTTATTGTACTATGCTGTGCACCCACAACTGTTCTGTACAGTAAGTGTTTAGAATGGCTTTAAGATGCAGTGTCTTTGGGGGTAGACTGGAGTATCTTAGCAGGTTTAAGTAATTTCAACTTTTTACCATGAACATTTTTTGTCTGGACATTTGTGGTCCCAGAGGATCAAAGACAATGACGTTGGTAACTTAACACTCAGCACCGGCAGCTGTCTAATTCAAGTGGGGCCAAAAAAATCTTTGCTCCAGTTTTGGTGACTGAAATTTGAGTATTTTATTTGTATGTTTCTTATCACTAATTAGCAGGTATCTCTATGATGTGCCCTTACCGTCTAACCAAACTTGCTATCATTTGCTGATAACCCCTCTCACCCAAATAAAGTCCCTGCACTTCGCAAGATGGCAAAAACCACAATGTTAAAACTGAGGTTTGTTTGTAAACCAATGGGTGACATCTAGGTGGCCACTTTCACCTTTTATTTACACTCATTTAATTAGTTACAGCTTGCTAGTAATGGTTTGGACCCCTTTTCACTTTGAGAACTTCCTTAATTCTCTGTGGCATAGATTCAACAAGGTGCTGAAAACATTCCTCTGAGAATTTGGTCCATATTGACATGACAACATCACACAGTTGCTGCTGTTTTGCTGGCTGCACATTCATGATGCAACTCTACTGTTCCACTACAAGACATGACATATCCTGCTAAAAGCAGCCATCAGAAGGTTGGCTCACTATGGTCATAAAGGGATGGACACGGTCAGTAACAGTACTCAAGCGGGCTGTGGCATTTAAATGATGTTCAAGTGCTACTAAGGGCCCAAAGTGTACCAAAAAATATGCCACACACCACTGCAACATCACCAGCAACCTGCTGATTCAAGGCAGGATGGATCCATGACTTCATGTTGTTTACACCAAATTCTGCTTATCAGACCAGGCAATGTTTTTCAAATCTTGTATCGTCCAATTTTGAACTGTAGCCTCAGGTTCCTGTTTTTAGCTGACAGGAGTGGCAGTGTGGTCTTCTGCTGCTGTAAGCCATCTGCTTCATGGTTCCACTAGTGCTGTGCTCAGAGATGCTTGTCTGCACACCTTGGTTGTTAAGAATGGTTATATTCTCCTCAGACCTCTGGCATCAACAAAGTATTTTCACTGAGACCTGGCACTCACTGGATATTTTCTCTTTTTCAGACTTCTCTGTAAACCCTGAAGATGATTGTGCAGGAAAATCGCAGCAGATCAGCAGTTTCTGAAATAACCAGAGCAGCCCATTTGACACCAACAACCATACAAAGTCACTTAAATCATCTTTCTTTCCCATTCTGATGCTCAGTTTGAACTTCAGCAGGTCATCTTGACCATGTCTACATGCCTCAATGCACTGCTTCAATGTGACTGGCTGATTAGATATTTGCATTAAGGAGCAATTGAACAGGTGTACCTAACAAAATAGCTGCGAGTGTGTCATCTATTGTCAGATTATTCGCTTATTTACTGGAAAACCTTACTGGATGCACTGGCACAAAATTTAGTTTCATTTTTGCTAATTAGCAATTAGGCTGGTTTCTATGTTAACCTGCTACAATCAGTAAACGGTAAACATGATACCCGTTAGCGTGGTGTTGTTAGACCAGCTTCACAGAGTTGCTAGTATGACTGTAAGCTTATTTTTCTTTCCCTGACTGCAGTACCATTAACAGTCTGCAGAACTACACATTCAACTGTATATTATAGTTTTGCTTGAGCTCATTTGTAGAGCTTTCATCACTGATTGAAACTAATTATACTGCATCTGCATGGTAAACCACCTCTTGGAGTGACAGGGAAACAGTAAGAGACAGATAGAAATAGAGAGATGGTGTTTCAGAGCAAGCAATCAGTTTTCTTTTTGTAAGCGCTGGAGCGGGACTTGTGTCACCTGCAGACCAAACCCCATTTCCTCTGATTAAGTCCGGTGAAATATTCCATTTGTCAGTGTCACAGCCCCGGCGCATTGCTGCAGTGAGCAGCCAACCATGTCTGTTGACTGTGTCATTCTCGAATTTACATCAGACATCGATAACATCATCATATACCTAATGTCCCCTTGGTTTGCTCTTGCTCAACCCTTTGCTCATGCTCTTTAGTTTTGTGTTTTTCCCCCCTCTCTGATGCACCATTAGCCTATCTGCGTCCTTTGCACCAGTTGTTTTCTGGCTCCACCTGTGATTCCCTGTGCAGAGTGAAACCCAAACAGTTTTGATGAATCTGTACTCTGGGTACTATCAACTTATGCCCAAATCAAAAAGGGAGTTTTAATTTTTAATTTTTTAATTTTTTTTTATCTGTGTCTGGAGTATCAACAGCTAACATCACTCAGCCCTCAAACTCTCATGCGTGTGATCTAACCCCATTAGCAGCCAATGTCTTTTCAGGAGCAGAGTCGGCATGGTTCAGAGCGGATGGAAATTTCAATCTCCCCTCTATCATTTTCCCTATCATTACTCCATTCACCACCATTTCTCTTCATCCTGAGTCCCGAGAGGCTGAAAAGGAGGGCATCGTGCACTGTGTTCCCAACTTTAATATGAGTACAGCAAAAAAAAAAAGAAGAAGAAGAGAAAGGGGGGGTGTTTATACATTATTAGGGGTCTATTATAAGGCAGCTATCACATTCCGCCTCTTCTCTCCCTTTTCCTTTCATTCCCACACTCTCCTGACAGGTAGCGGGCGGGCTGCCTTGATGACTAGACTCAATCACCTGTGACAGTTTTGATTTGATGTCACTCTCTGGGTCGCTCTATTTGTTTGAGCATTTAAGAGGTAATTGTGTGACATTGGCGGTGGAAGACGTGCTTTGGCGGCGCACCCGCTGAACCGAGGGGACGAGTCGAGGGAGTGTGGCAATAATAAATGAGGGCTATTTTCCTCAGCATTCCCAGACTCTGTGCATGTGTGTGTCCATGTGTGTGTGTGTGTGCGCGCGTGTGTGTGTGTAGCTGATGGGGGGAACAAGACAGGGCGATGAGCCCCTCTACCCTGGGGGAATTCAACTGTGAGATGCACATTGAGGTCGCCTGCACCCACTCTTATCATCACTTTCACCGTTCTGAACAGAATTGTTTCTGTGCATGTTTTCTTTTTCTTTCAAATATGAGTTTCAGTGTCATTCTGAGGAACTTCTGAGCTTTCGAAGCAAGTAATGCAGCATTGTGTTGTTGACTTAATCTGCAAAAACATGCTGAGTTTTTAAGAGTCAAGTTTTATCTTGTTTTGTTTTTTTTGTCTGCACCATCACCTTGTTAACTGCTGCATTTACTGTAATATTCAACAGCCATTTATTAATAGCCATGTAATCCCAGCAGAAGACCCAAATGGAAAACAAAACAAAACAACAAACAAAAAAACTTGTGGTAAATTTATATTTAAAAAAAAAAGATTATATATGAGAAAAAAAGCTACTTTTCGCTCCTCTGTTATTCACATGGTGTCACCACAGCAGTTGGCTAGATTTGGCTGATTTTTACATCAGATACCCTTCCTAGCGCAACCCCAAAGGGATTTGTGTCTCCTCCCGGGATCGAACCAGGCATCTTTTGCTTGTTAGGCAAATGTAATGATAATAATGAATTATGAATCAAGAAAGCCAGTTTCATGAGGAAATCACATACAAGCTGAGACATATAAAATATAAACATATCATAAACTGTTAGAGGAAAGTTTTCTTCTTTTCCAAGATTATCGGAAATCCCTATATTTCCATAGGTTATCAAATGCGGCTATTCCAGGCCAACCTTTAAGAGTAGCTCACGGTTGTTTAGAATTGATTCAGCATTTTGGGAAATAGAAGTATTCACTTTTTTGCCAAGTGATTCAAAAAAGTGAATACTTCTATTTCTCAAATCTGTCTGGAAAATATAAAGTCACAGCTAGCAGAGCTCAGCTTAACTCAACATGAAGACTGGAAACAGGAAATCAGCTACCCCAGCTTTCCCAGTTTCCCACAGCACCTTTACATTTAAGTAATAAACATGTTGTATTTATAGTTAATACAATTATATGACCAGTGCAAAACTTTTCTGTAAAACATCTCCTATGACACTACACTGTAAACAAGTGTGGAGGTATAAATAAAGGCAATTCCCGCACAAAGCAACACAATAAATCAGCCAGACTTAAAAACTTGTGATAAACTTCTTCAGAAATTTGCTTTCAAGCTTACTATCGCCTTTAGGTTCCCATGGTCAAGATTAAATGACAGACCATATTCACAGAGACCCACACATCACTCTTATAACAACAAATGCAACCATATTGGCAGCAAAGGGCCTCCTGCATTCAAGGAGTCTTCGACTCTCCCTGGCTTTGAATTCCAGAGATAATCTAGAATCCGTCTTTTCTTATGTAGAAGAAGCTGAGAGAAATTGTGGCTGAAGATTGCAAATCTGGGAGCTCAAGATTTACTCCCCCCTTCCCCCTCTTCCAAGGCCATTCCCAAACAGCAAGGATGCAGCACAGATAATAATTTTAGGGAGAACTGGAGGTTGGTCCGGCTCAAAAATCAAAGAATCTACCCAAGTTTGTTTTTTTTGTTTTTTTTCTCTGACCACTGTGCAGTACCGGGTTAGTCTCTGGTGCTGAAAGGTGCCAGCAAAAAGGCTTTCTTACTCTGCATGTTGAGCTCATCCATTTGTTTGTTATCTCAATCCAGGATTTGGAGAGATACAAAGCTGATTAAACAACAAAAGCATAGGGGAAGATAAAGAACACTTAGGTAATGGGTTTAGCCTGCCTGTTTAGCACGCCAAATTCATCTCCTTTTCTCCCGGCTCAAAATGCATTTGTTATTCTTCCCTCAATCTTTATCCAGATGGGAGAAAGGGAACAAGAAGAAGGGAAGAAACCACAACAACAACAAAAAAGTGAGGAGAAGAAGAGCCTGGGAAGCCAGCAGTGAAGTGAAGCAGTGACATGTTTTATGCAAAAATATCAGTAATAAATTGGTCCAAATTTTTTTCCAAACAGCACTTTGCTTTGCTTTCCTATGAACTGTCATGCCCAATGAATTAAACAAAAGCAAAATTCAGGGAATTTAGGATATTTGTCTTTTTTATGTGGGTATATTGTTTTGTTACAATAAGCAGACATGCTTTCTCTGTTCTTTGGGTGGCAGGTAAACCAGTACAGAGTCATTAAAGCCAGCCTTACTCTCCCCCTGGTGAACCTGACTAAAAGCAATCTCAGGGCTTAGCAGTCACTCTGATAATAACACCTCTACAGAGGTCAGTGAGCAATGAGGAGGGATAGGGAAAACATATTTATGCTCCTCCTGCTGCTTCCCCCTCATGGAAGGAAGCCATGAGAAAGGTGCTTACTTAGACGAGATAAAGAGCAAGATGAGAGGCAGCGGACTTGGATTAGCGAAGGGAAACGATCACGGCCAGAAAAGGCAGGGGAAAGAGGAGGGGGTGGTGGAGGACAGGGAGGCCGGGAGCCGGTGTCTGGGCTGGTTGGATATGGGGGGAATATTAATCTGGGTTTAGTGTGAGCAGGACCCCACAAACGGCTCAAGCAAACACAGCTTAGAAGAGGCCAAGCCTCGGAGAAAGTCCTAAATCTTCACATTAGCTCCCCGCGTTTCTTCTGCTGAACCCGTAAGCTCTTTTTCTAAAGGACAGCACAAACAAACCACAACCCCCCCAGTAGTACCTTTGCCAGTCCTAAACTCTCTCTCTCTCACAAGGAGACACACACACACACACACACACACACACACACACACACACACACTTTCAAAATCAAGACGGCTTTGAGTATCGAGATTGCAGGAAATTTATAAATCCAGGGCCTGAGTGGATAGGGAGAGATTAGATGGGTCCCCCTCTTAAAGCGACAGGATGCCTTCCAATTGTGTTGCTCATTCTCCGGTGTGCCCTACTTCTCTGTCAGTGAAGAAAGAGATAGCAAGGAGAAACACTTTGAGGTTGTGGAGAGTAGTTGCCATGATAACCTTTGCAACCCCTAGAAAACCTTAAGGGAATTTGTGTTTAAAGAAATATTTTTATTAGTGTGATTTCTGTTGCTGGAAGTTTTGAGGGTTCAATTCATACTTCAGAATAAAGTTTTCTCTGTAGTTAATGTGGAGAAAAGTTTAACAAAAAAAAAAGAAGTTTTCTTTGTTAAATGTCCTTAACTTTATATTTATATTTTCCCATTAGCAAACTGAACCAAGCAGATTATCTCATCAGTGGAATATAAATTGAATGTGTTGTTGAAAATCAGCAGGACGTGATAGAGAAGGTGGGACATACAGCTGAAGACTTATACGTCTCAACAGCTCTGGCACCTAAAGAGGGTATCAGACCGCCCTGTTGGTGGAGACGGGGGCTGCTGAGGGTAAGACGGAGTGAGCTACTGAACCTCATCCCGTCACCCACAGCTTCCTGGCAGGGAGGGAACCAGGAGAAGTGCCTTCTCACTGAGTTTCATTAACCTGACCACATGTGCCAAAAGCCCTGGTATTAGAGTTAATCAAACTGACACTGACACACTTGCTGCAGTCTTCTGGGTCACCTGGGAAGCTCATCCAGTGCCCCACTGCTTCTAATGCTGAAGCTGCACACACAAAGCATGCAGTTTTTTTTTTAAACATGCTCTTGTACGCACTTACTAACAAACTGATTTGCTTGTTGCAATCCTCCTCTGCAACCACGACGCCATGAAATATCATTTATGGAGTTCCAATTAACTGTAGAGGACTACTTTAAGTGAAGGAAGTGTGCCTGGTACTGTAAGCCTCGTGACTAAAAGTTACCGCTGCAGAAATGGGATTTAAACATCAAATGGGACCTTGAAGGGCCTATAGGCCTTATTTACAACCCATACATCAAATGATAACGATCAAGTGAACATTTGACTGTGTAATAAAGAAAAGCTAAATAAATTCTGCACAAAACCTTTAGAATATTTTTTAAAATAAATAGATTTCTCAAGTGAAATTAAATTGTTCAGTAATTTTGGATCCTATTAATGCTATTGGTTGACTGATGATGCATAAGTAAGTGAATCATCATGAATTTTAAATATTTTTTACTATGTGTAGAAATGAATGTTTCCCTTGTTATTGGGTTCCCAGATGACAAAAAATGTGCCAATAGAAATAAACAAGAACGTTTGTGAATCATTTGACCTGACTAGGGCCTCCACTGTAAAGATTAAAAATAAGAAAAACTGATCTTGTCAAAAGTGGCTGCCCAGCTAAATATACATTTTTGACAGGCATAGAGGAACGAGAATTACTGCATGATTAGCCTAATACTCTACATACAGGAAAAGTAGCAGTTTAAACTTGACAGTGAGTAAAATCCTTTTCTGTGGACAAGAATTATTAATGGAAAGGAGTAAAATGGGGTTTTAGATATGTACAGTAGGAGGACTGGTTGTATTTAAGCTTCCTGCAAAGTCTCCCACTGGCAGCATTATCCGGCCTATGCACCTGTCAGACAACAGAACACGACGAAAAATGTACCTTCATGAAAAAGGAGCTGAGCAAATATTAGATGATTTTCAAAACATTAGAGACAGGACAGCTGAACCCCTTCATCTGCTAGCATTTATTAAGGAAAATACTCTCTCATTTTGACTAGATTACAGAATTTTAACTACATTTATGATATTTTTAATGTACCATCATGCACATAAGCATGAGCATGAGAGGTTCCTCTGCAGGGTTCAGATGAGGCCCTTGGGGTGTTGCAGAGAGAAACCAGGTGTCCACTGAGACATCCACTCACCAGAACAACCTTCATCAAGGCAACACCCTCAGCAGATCAATCTTCCCATGACACTTCATTTAGACTGCATTAAAGTGGAATTAGGGCCCATTACATTTATTGGCAGGACCTGACAGTCCCACAGCACAGTGATCCTTGATTCCCAGGAGAGACCACTGCTGAACTGAGCAGAGCTCAAGAAGAAACCATTAGTTTTCCCTCTTTTTTTAACACCTAAAATAATGTTTAATGTAATTTTACATTCAAAGGATTGAATCAAAGCCTTTTGAAGGAGAGATTTTATTTTATTTTGCTTCCAAGTTGGAGAGTTCCTAGAAATATGGTTTTGAATGACTAACACACTCTGGATTGAGTTACACTTTCCTGACCATTTTTTTTTAGAAATTAAATCCATCCATTCATCCATCCATCCATCCAGCCATCCATCCAGCCATCCATCCAGCCATCCATCCATCCATCCATCCATCCATCCATCCATCCAAAAGAAAGATTCTAGTTTTTTGTGAAGAGTTACAAGGTTAATTATTGTAGGGTCTTTCACTTACAATATAAAGTGCCTTTAGACAATAGTTTTGGTGATTTGGTGCTATATAAAGACAACTGGAATGAATTGAATTAAATTGTATTTACATTTAGCTTGTTCTGTGTGCACAAGAAACACATCGTGTGTCTTAGCTTTCATTCTCAGTTACATATGGTATCTACTACATGCCCTTACATAAAGTGATACTGTATCTTCCCCACACACTCAAAAGCACATATGAATGGATATTAGGGCTGTGCCATATCATACCATCCACATGTCAAATTGCAGTATCAATGATATAGCAACATGTGTTTACATTTCCCTAGCATGGCACAACAACAACATAAGACAACATGTCTGAAAGTGACAGCAGCACGTCAGTCTCCAATGTTGATTTAGTACCTAAAAAAGGAGCTACAAGAGGTCAGTATTTTGTTTATATAACACCATAAATATTTTTGTATTGAAATATTTCTTTGAAATATTGTGATACCATTTTGAGGCTATATTGCCTGCCCCTATTGGATATGCTGACCAGACTTTGGAGATTTACTCTCAAATGACATAATGATATGCGAGTAAAACTCAGACAACAAAATCAAATCCTTGAAGGTGCTACCATCATTCATCAGGGGATTCTTTCAGCTATCACCCAAAGCTTTGAATCTTTTTGATATCAGCAATTGAGCTGGTATTTAGGGTCAGAGTGGAGAGAGTTATGGGTTGTGAGTCAGGTCAGCCTCCCTCAGTTCCTCTACCCCACCTCTTGTGTGCCACCCCGCCCTGCCACCCTCCAGTGTCTCAGTGGAGTTCATGGCAAGGCCCCCCTCGCGCATCCTTCACTGACCAGGCGGCTGAGAGGCACACAGATACCCCCTTAAGGAGCTTTGCTCTCTGGAGGAAACTTAATCTCCTTTTTTAACGCCATCCCTAGGCTTCTCGCAGGCCCTGAATAGAGCGGGGGAGGAGCCGGCTGCAGAGTATCTTAGAGCCCACATGGCAGCCCAGCCCAAATCTGAATATCTGAGCCACGGCGGAGCTGAGGAGCTCCAATGCCAGCACAGGAATTAGCCCTCCGACAGGCCATGCTAAATCCCCCTGCCTCCTCCCCTCCGTCCCACTTGCTCCTTCTTCCTGTACTCTCTTGCAGCTCCTCCCACAATTCATCCACCGCCATACGTGTTTGACAGGCTGTGACAGACCGAAACTTATAGAAGGGAGTTTTTTAAAACAACCTCTATCCAAAAAAAAAAGAAAAAGAAAAAGAAAAAAAGAATAGTAATACATTGCCAGTGTATTCACCTTCTAGCTTCCTAAAACTCACTCATTAATGTGTAATACAAGCACAACATGAAAGAGTGAGAATGACAGTTTGTGGTTTTATGGGGTGTTATGTGCTGAAGCATTTCTTGCCTGGGAGAAAATTGTGGTTTTCACACTTTATTTTTGCACTAATTAACAAAACGATATAGCAAAGTGATGTAAGATGCAGGCAGGTGGCTGTTGTTGCTTTTAGGTAGCGTTCAGTCGTTCTGCTTCACTAAAAAACTGCCATGTGAATCCAGCTTTAAATTTAAGGTAGATAGAACTGTGAGTGGCGTCAGTCTTCTTATCTGTCCAGTCATATTAGATACCATCTTATTTTTTCTGCAAACACATTTAGTTCATATTGACATCACAGCACCCTCTTTCTAAGTGGCCATAAGAATTAAAAAAAAAGTGCCTGATAAACTGTGTTGTTGTGAGGACTAGCTGTAAAAAGAGACAGATGATTCTCTGCTTTAAAACCTCCCACCCTCTCTCACTTTCTTCATCCCTTTGCCTCTCTCTCCCGCTTGACCAAAGGGCACGGGGTAAATATTAACCCTGACAGACTTCTGTGAAAATCTCTGAGCCATTTTATTTGGAAGGAGGTGTGACAGATTACCGAAGAAGGGCGGATTCCTCAGTGGCAAGAGGTAGCAGCTCTCTTTACTGAAACACTTTGGGACCCGTGCTCTGACATGCTCCTTTAGCACCCTGTCAGGAGACTATGCCAAAAGCAAACATAGCCAGATCTTTCTCTCCACAAGGCAGGCCTTCATAAACTCCCTGAAAAGGACTTAGAGTGCTGAGGAGCCATAAGAAAACAAGATGTGGGGAAACCAAACAGACCTTACAAAGCCCCTGGACATGGTGTCTTGAGTCAACTTAACAGAAGTATGGTGTTTACTTAGGGAAGAAAATGAAAAGGCAAATTTCAGCTCCGTTTTATCTTAGCAGGTCCAAACACAGACCAGTGCTGCATTTCATGCATCAACAGAGACTGGAGGAAAAGTCTGAGGAGAACAGCCTGTTAAATCAATTTTCTGACTGGTGTACAATATTTATTTCAACGTGTATATTCTCTCTGCACTTTATGATGTTTGAGGAGAACACTATTTATTTTATTTTTTTTTAAAACTTTCTGCGGGAGTTGAAGTAATCAAATAATAAAATATATGACTTATTGCCCTTTGATGACATGATGGGAATGTTCAGTCTGGCTAAACACGGACTTGGGCCCTGCAGTGTCATGTATGGTCATGGTGTGAGATTCTGTCACAGTCACGATAATATAGTCCACACACCGGCTTAGCAGACAGGAAGGGTATGAGGAATTTAAAACCTGGACAACTGCTAGAGAATATGCAGGTGTCTTTTTTTAACATGAGAATTTTTTTTTCAGATATTTAAAAAGCAGTGTATTGTTTCTAAATGAATTTGAGGTTAATTGCTTAACTCGATTCCCTTTTTATGAATTTAATTAGCATTGCTTTTTCCACATTTAAATAGTTGCATTTACAACATGAGACTAGTGAATAACACAAAGACTTTTGCTGACTGCTACTGAACTGGACTGAACCAAGCTTTTGTCTGTGCTCTAAGATAAAAACAAACTCAGCTGAACTCGTGGTTCTTGAATCTGTATCAACTTTAAGCAGTATTAAAAAATGAATAAAAAAATAAAAAACAAAAAACTTTAAGTAGCATGTTGTGGTAAAAAAAAGTATCAAAAGCCTGAGCAGAGAAGCAATTGTGGTGCTGCCACCAATTTACTATGAAGGCTAGGTGAAAATGCTTGTTATGGCTGGAAGAAATGCTTACAGAACCATCTGAAACAGCCTAAAAACCTTTATAAAACTATCAGAAACTGTAGTCAGAAGATAGATTTATTATGAAGAACAGCATCTTTTATATACACTTGTAATCTGAAGAGTATAAAATCATGTAAAAGACATGCAGAGAAATATTATATTGATTGCGACATTCCTTCTGGTATAATGAAACTTTCATATGTAGCCATGTCAGTTTAAGAGTTGACTCAATTTAAGTTTGTGTGTGTGTGTGTGTGTGTGTGTGTGTGTGTGTGTGTGTGTGTGTGTGTGAGTGTATATGTGTATGTGTGTAACCAGGTCTGTGACTACAAGTCATTTCCCCACTGTTAGTCATCCATAGCCTTTGGTCAGAATACACAGAGGGACAAACCTCTATTACCTCTGAAGTCAAAACTGGGTCAGATGGTTGAACCAAGAGTTAATTTACAGGTGCTGGGATTGAGTATTACGACGGTTCACCCGGCTCTGTAGGCAGGTTGACGGTGAAGGGCAAGGGGGCAAATGGAGGTAAATTCTTGATTCAGAATTGGAGGCTAATGAGTGGATTCCTCGGGGGGTAAGAGGGATCAGAATTTCACAGTTTCTTCAATTGAAAAAGTGAGCCAAATGGATCATCCATTTATTCATCATCTGTGCAGCCGTCTTAATTGGAATTCAATTTAAGTGTGTGTGTGTGTGTGTGTGTGTGTGTGTGTGTGTGTGTGTGTGTGNGAGAGAGAGAGAGAGAGAGAGAGAGAGAGAGAGAGAGAGAGCAAGTACAATTACAGGGCACGTTGGGCCGCTTTTAAATTTGCTTTGCTTGATGGGCTCTGAAATACATTTCTCTTGAGCCCCGAGCAGACTTAGATACACTTGTCACATAATCAAATGTGATATACAAAGTACTGTATGGTGAAAGGGCCAGGACTTTATTCCAATGGAAATAATTTACTTTTTTCCTCTCCCCTCTTCAGCCGGTTGCTTTCATGTCATTTAGATGAGTGGTTAATAAGGCAAAACGTTAAGAGGATTATGATCCGGTTGGGCCATGGTGGTGCTGGAGAAAGGGAGGGGGGGACTCAGAGCATCTAAGGCAGCTTGATGTTGGGGGGCACATATTGGCTGGTACAATACTGGGCAGGAGGAGAGCATCCTCCTCACTGTCAAGATTCATTTAGTCAGAACTAAGCACTCCAATAGACCTGAGCTCTCCAATAGGCCATATCTTCGTCCTGTTCTTTCAGGCTGGGGAGGATTTTCTTTAAAGACTCTCTATCTCTTTCTCTGCCTTAATGAAGACCAATGGTATTGGTAAGCCAATGAGGAGGTGGGAGCCCTACTCAGTTTGGAAAAGGGGCAGATGTGGAATCAGGGGGTTTCGTATTTCAGCCTGGGCCTGTGAAGATTTTAGGGTCGTGTGTGCTGGGGAATCCAAAGATAGAGCTTAAGCAAAAAGGCTTTTGAAGAACGCACACATTTTTGGCAGTCCAGAGTGGTTTCATTTGAGAGAAAAAGGAAGATATTTGGGTAAAGTCTCTTACAGGTAGAGCTGACTTCACCTGGGAATCATCCTCTTGATGTGTTCTTAGAAGAACTTTGAGGATGGACAGGACTTGACGCAGTATCTCTGAGAAAGAAAGTGTAACAAGAGGTACTTCTTTCCTGAAGAGACAGATTCCCACCACGACTGGTTGGCTGCCACTGGCTAGTGTCCTCTCATGCCTTCTCCAAGCATGGCACTTTGCAAGAGCCAATTTTTAAGAAATCTCCATGGATCAGCCACCGAGAAGACACAAGCTCCCCCCCACCCCCGCTGTTCCCAAACCCACTCCACCATCCTCTTCTCCACCACAACCTCCCACCCCACCCTGCGACTCACAACGCCCGGCACCAGGCTTCTTAAATGCATCTTTAATTCAGCAACTTTGAAGTGGCACTCCAGCAAATGCACTCAATCAATTATAAATGAAATAATCTCCTTATAATATTAGAGATTTTTAAAGTCTAAGAAATACTGGGAGATTAGGGAGCCCAAATCAGTTTTAGCAGTATCTAAAGTGACAGCAGGAGAATCATTGGAAGGAGCGGGTAGAAACTTAAAATGATTATGTAGATCTGTGTCACTGCTGAATGTTTCTGTAAATCCCTGCTGGATCTACCGCAAAGGAGGAAACAGATTATTCCTGGCCTTATTTAAAGGGTTGGAGTTCTTAAGTGGCTTTTTAAAAGGAAACATTTATATATATTTACACATATATTTACTGCTACTTTCTCTACCTCTCCACAGCCTCTCGAAGCTCCCTCACTGCCATGTTTTACCCTCTGGGTCAGCCATGGACATGAGCGTTCCTGTGGATAAAGATATTATTGAGAGGGGATCTTTTGACAATATTTTTATAACTAATTCACTGAAGCCACAGAGGACTGTAGATATGCATCATCACCTTACATTTCCTCCTAAAGGTGTTACTGTATCCTGAGATTAAAACCTGAAGCTAAAATATGTCATTTTAAGAATGTTTTTCTGTAAAATGTAATACAGTGTGCTACTTTCAATTAGCATGTTTTCACTGAGAAATAAATACATCTGAACCACCTAAATCTTGAAAAATTAACTACTAATGTTGTACATATCTGTTTGTACCTTTGCATTTTATTATTAAGAGAACCATCTCCAGTTATCACCTTCCTCTTTCCGTTTCTGAAGAGCCGGAGCTGTGATGGCCACTTTATTTGATTACTGTAAACAGTACATTGCCATAAAGTGCTCAATATTCAACAGGAATTTGAATTGTTACAGCTTGGTTGGCTGTGTCGGTGACAACACTTCAGGTCGGGACGAATAAGTCTGGCTGAGAAGCAAGGCCCAGATGAACTAAGTTATTCCAGAGACTCAAGTTTGCTTTCCAATAGTGTATTTTGTTGCTGCATGTATCTGAAAAAAATAAGTTTTTTTTTTAATGTTGTGGCCATTTCAGGCTTTACTTTGTATACTGTGGTGCATGTTTCATTTAAAAAAAAGTTTTTCAGAGCTGGTTGGTAGAAAAAAAGTCTGCCACACATGCCCGCTCAGCAGGGCTTTACAAACCTTGGGTTTATTTCTACCTATTTTCCACAGCGGCTGTTGTGTTTATCCCTGCCTACCATTACTCACAGTGGTAGAAATTATGACCCAGTGCACATTTCTATCACGCTGGGGTTCATTCATCTTTGATTACACCTTTCAGATGATATAAATTAGGCCTATCCCACGTTGTTAGCTTGATGGATTACAGGGGCCAATATGAAACACACTGATCAATACCATGGATTAGTTTCTGTGTTTCAAGGCTATGCAACTCTGTGAGAGCACGTTTCTCAAGTCTGCCTTTGCAAAAATTTTCAGTGCAAATAAAGGCGTCTGTTACATTTCAACTAAAGCTGCACTCATAAGCTACATAAAAAATCTCATCTATACAGTAAAAACTGAAAAAATAACTTTTCTTTTTACCTCTCTGTCACATGGTCTCACGAATGATTTCTGCTGTGTAAAATCAAATATCTATTGTCCTCATGACCTTTCCTTTTTTATTTCTTCTTCACCCCCCGTGCTGGGTCACTGACTGTATACTGCCAAACCTGGCACAGTTTCTTCATGTTGCCGGGACTTTACCTCCTTAATGCTCTGCTGAAAGCAGAAAACAGCAGAAATCAATGGAGGGCCAAGCACGCCGAAGGGCAGAGATCATGAGGGTGCTTGTTTCCCCATGATCTCCAAATTGCTCCTAAACCGGGGTTCAAGATCTGCAAATCTTTCGGTAAAGTGTTGTATAGAAAAAGAAGATACTACTGTGTCAGTGACTGCATATAAGACTGAAGCTGTTATTTAGTCATTTTTTTTTATATCAACAAGGATTACCTGAGTATGTGTGATGTAAATGGTCTCACTTGTAATAACATTTTTCTGTTTTACATCAGTCAGTTCAGTCAGTAGTAAGTACATAGACTTAATAGAAGACTGACAACCAGAAAACAGGTGCATTTAGCCATGTATTTACTTCAGACAAATAGACTAAATGTTAATTATTTAAAAGCTGCTTTAATCAGAAATATCACAAGTGTATGCACAAAATCTGGTACCTAAAAGCTAAGTTTATATCACTATTGGATAGTATGTTTTAAAACTTATTTTCAACACTTAATAATGACTCACTACCATTGTAACATGGGACAGTTTCCCCTCTAATCATGTAGAGATGAGCAAATAAAAATGTGTTTTATCAGAATTTATATTCATATTAGATGAATGAATGAAAATCAATTCTCTTTCATTTTTTTTTTACCAGCCAGTTTTTTTTTTGTTTTTTTTTTATGTTTTATACGGTTTTTGTAAGGCATTCAGACTGACAGTGAAAACAACTTAGTCACTATGTGGAACAAGTAGAAAGATGAGCAAACATACAAGTGTAGGCAGATCTGGCACTTTAATGCATTTGACATCTTTAACCAGACCTCTGATGGGGGCCGGACAGGCGGGTGAGGGGGAGTGGGGGGGTGACCATTCCTTTTAGCAGAAATGGGTGATTGCACAGAAAATAGCCAACTGTGGAGATTTTGATTTGTTTTGCAAAGTGGAAAAGGCATTTCAGGAAAACCAAATTAAAAGGTTACAAGAGCACATGGAAATGTATTGAGGCATTTATCAAGCTTAATGAAAATGCTCCATATGGACAAGGGGCAGGTCAAATGAATAAGCTTTTAAAAATCAATCTCACCAATTACTGTCTGTCTCACTTGTGAGTGAGTCACGCCTGACTCGGCACACAAAGGGGCAGATGCAGTGAGAAGCCAAAGAGGGAGAAGACTGACAACTTCATGTTTGGGTAATTATCACCACTTCTGGCATGAACCGAGGGGCCTCTTAACTGCCTCTTTGTTGTTATTAAACAGTTTGCTCTGCTGATTGATGATGAAAAGGAAACATGCACCCACACCTCTCCAGGGACTGTGACATAATGTGTGTGCATCCCCTGTGACCCTGCCAGCTGGTCAGGCTAAACACAACACACACAGGCGAGATTGTATGGACTATCACAGGGGGCTGGCTATCAATACATTATTCATATCCATTTGATGGGACACGCTCAGAGGCGCAGTGCACACACCCACCCACCCATCCACCCACCCACACATTTATTCAAATTCAGCCACTTTATCATATCAGTGGCCGGGCTGAGAAGTCATACATCCCCTTAGATGCTCTGGTCTTTTCCTGCACTGTCATCAGATTCTCCAGCTTTCCCCTGTGTGTTACCTCCTCATTCATATTCATGTGAGTCAGATCTCTGCCAAAGGGCTCTTCTGGTGCGTGTGTGTGCGTGTATTGCAAGACCCTGAGGCAAGAAAACTCACTAAAACACACACACATTGTAATAAATGCATACATAAACCATCACAGTCAGTCCCACCGTGAAATATTTATTTCTTAAAACGAAAACGTGAGGAATTATTTCAAGATATTTAAAAAAAAAAAAAAAGACCTCTTTATTATTTTTGTTTTCTCAGATCACGTTCCAGTTTGGAAAGTAGCTAATCAGCAGTCGTTAGANCACACACACACACACACACACACGTGAGCTATGTGTGTTTGAGGGATTATCTAACAAGAAGACTGCCGCGCTCACTCCTGCAGTGTCTACTCAGTTGCCAGGACAGTCTGACAGCCAGGACAGCCTGACTCTTTACATGGCCAGTTGGGCCCAGCAAGAAACCTTTTTATTCTTAAAGCCCCCTCTCTCCCCGTTTGCACCCATTATTTCCTGATACTTGAAAATTTGTTCATGTTTTGTATTCTTTCATTTCACTCTTTCTTTAAGCAACCAAACCACTCACCTCGACCCCTTCAGTGCTACAACGAGTGTTCTTCATTCGTCCCTGATTGGTGTGATCTGTGTGTGCAGGTAAGTGGTCCACTGCAGCCTCCCTGCAGAGAGCTTGATGGCCTCAGGCCATGTCACACTGTAATTTCTTAAGCACTTATTTCCACACTGGCTCGCCATCTCTGCGGCAGCCTCCACCAGACTGTAATTAGAAGCAAATGTCTGGTAGTATACCTGCTGATCTGCAGGTAACCCAATAAAATATGATGCCACCTTTACTGCCCATTGTTGTAACGCAGTAATTAAGGGTAGTTTGATGTGATTGTGCAGAACATTACAGAGAATCTCCACTTTAAAGGATTTAGCACTTTTAATGTCACCTCTTCCTCATTCTGTGGATAATGAATAATTCTGCAGGGACTGGAAAAAATAAATCGTCAAAAAACAAAAGAGCAAAATATTTCCTATATTAACCCACATTACAGCTTTAGAGCAAAACATTGTTTAACATATAATTCAGTCATTTCTTACAATTACAAGCCACAAAGTTTAATGCATTGACTCTTCTTGCCAAATTCTGTCTGGCTCCAGTGTAAGGGGTCATGTTCAGCTGGTATCCTTATGGACTCAGTGGGTTAATGCTGAATGCTGTGCCCTGATGGCAATCCAAAACCTTTTTAAGAAGGCTTTTTGCCAAACAAAGCACAAATCCAGATTATGAAATAACAATAAAACAATCCCTTATGCTCATTTCATAAAACCCTATATAATAAAGCTTATGGGAAAAGACCAGTGTGCTGCACTCTTGCTGAGATGCAGTTTGCTAAGTGAGGAGTTTACAGTGTATAAAAATGAAGTTTAGCTGTCAGTGAGCAAAACTCAGTCCTGTTTATAAATACTATATATGCATACAAATGCAGACACTATTACTGCTCAGTTCCTAGTTGTTATGTAGACAATTTCAGAGGTGTTTGAAACAGAGAAATTAAGAGTGACAGTCACCCTGTGAGAGGCTCTCACTAGTAATGAGGAAGTAAAGAGGAGAGGAAAGCAACTCAAGAGTGACATAAGCTCAACAGATGAGCCTCAATTCACTAAATGTCTGAATCCAGATGACCCGCAGATGCTTTAAAGGAGATTTAACAACAATAGACAGATGTTGGATGTTGAGAGGTAGCTTGTGTAAAGGAAGTGGTTATCACACTGGCTGAATTTTCCTCCCCATCCCTTTAATTGAGAAAAGACTTAGAGCTGTTTCTAAGTGCTTCCAAATCAGATAAAACAGACAGAGAAAATCAAGTTCTCCATGTAAGTGTGTGCTGCTTTGTGAGGCTGATATGGACCAGAGGGGATTACTCCTGGATGGGAGGCAGGCTTTGGAAGGACTATGAAGATGGGAATATAGACTTTCCTACTTTATAGGATCATGGCAGTCAAGTAGTGATTGGAAGCCATTTCTGTGTGTCATGCAAAGAGTCTTAAAATGTGAATTTCATAGAATTTTATGTTTCTGCTGAGCATAGCAGTATATGTATATATCTATTCAAAATCAACAAACTGAACTACTGAAAAAGTTTCAACAGTTTACAATGAATTTGTGTGCCTGTTTTCTTTTTGCAAATCTGCAGCCATATTTGTACATAATACTCAGTAGTCATTACTATATTATAACATACATACGCCCCTTTGGTCACAGCTACACAACTACAGAGTGCTGTGAGTGTTTCTTGCATGGCTATGATACTCATGATGTCTGTCCACAGGATGGCATATGTACAGAAGTATCTGCAGAATACAAAACTGCTTTTGCAGTAGTTCACAAGTATTTCATTTTACTCAAGAGATAAAAACACTATAGCAACACAGTCAAGGCTATGTTGCATTTGTTCTGGTATATTGATAGTACTGTGCATATGTACAAATCCAAGAAGACAGCGCGGCAACTGGACAAACACTGACAACGTGGTAACAAACTGTACTACAAATGCAACACTCTCTAATTGTAGAAAATGAATATATTTATAATTATTAATTATTAATTAATGCACTGTCATAGGTCACTGACTAAAAAGTTATCAATCAAATGCAGAGAAACACACTGATTTCTCCACTGATAAAAACCTCAGAGCAGAATGTAATGCAGCTCGAGTTTACATATTCGCCAGCACGAACGTTGTTACTGTTATTCTTTTCACCTTTCACGTATACATCATGGAAAAATGTAATCTCAGAGATGCCAGCTGTCGCAGGAAATAACACAAAAATCTGCCTGTAGACAGAATTTGCAAACCTGCAAGTTTCAGTCATGAAAACCGACAGTTAAAAATCATGTCAGACAGGAACCATTTTTGCACCCTTACTTGTACCTGTTGTACTAAATACATGCTATACAGATACCTAAGCAGCACATATTTTGGGAAATGATACTACTCTGTGAATCACTAAACAGCTGCAATGAGATACAGTGTATTAATAAGTGAGCTGTGGAGGTGCTTCCGGGTGATTTTTTTGCAAAGAAAACCAGATTTTGTGCATCAGTGTAAGGACTCCACTGTAGGTTACTGATATTCCCAGTCCCAGCTCTTTCCCTGGGTGATAGTTAATTACACTGGGTAAATCCATTGGCAATTTGTCAGGCTGTTTCAGTATTCCCACCCAACCCACCCACCCAAGACCAGCCACTTTCCCTCTCTCTTATTCCTCATTCTAAGCTCATGTAATGAATCACTAATCACCCAGTCCCTGATGAACATCCCTAGCCTATTATCTCTTAATTACCCCATTCAAGAGGCAACAACACAGGCCAGCAGGGGGCATGCAGTCAAATAAATATAGGAAATATAATGCGTGTAAAATAGTTTGTGCTTCAAAAGCCTGAACTTTTTTGTATGTGTGGATGAGGGCAGTGTATTTACTGTCAGGCAGTGAATTATGTATGTCACTGTGTTTCTGTTCATGTACCTGAGAGAGTAAGCGGGACATTGAAAGCCCCCCGGCTGTCGTGGTTTATGTACATAGAGCCAGAACTGGCTTGCTCTCAATCTCTGCTCGGCTCTGTGACCGCCGGGCTCCAAATGGTCCTCTTGTGGAGCATCTTGGCTGTGGCAGAAAATGGAGCCTCTAACTCACAGAGTCATTTGCAGATGTGACACTTGGGATTCGAAGCGAGTTGCCACAGAGCAAAGATAGAAATTGGAACTGGCAGCAGACATGAAATGGGGTCAGGGGATTTGCCCCCAACACACGCACACACACACACACACACAC
>JASGAU010350285.1:0-12288 GCA_030220045.1 Australoheros facetus | reverse complement strand
TTAATGAAGATTGGCCACCAGGCTGGTCCAATTTAGCCATGAAACCTCCCACACTAAAATGACAGGTGTTTCAGTTTCATTGTCCAACCCTTGTATATATAGTCCTGATAAATATAGATATAGTCCTGAGTCAAATATAGAAGTCATTAGCAGGACTCTGGAGAACTTGACTGCATACTGAGGAGGTAATTCAGTCATTTGATTCAGGTGTGTTGGATTAGGGACACATCTAAAACCTGCAGGACACCGGCTCTCGAGTTGAATACCCCTGCCCTAGGCTAACCAAGCCCAATAGGACTACTTCTTCTGCTTGATGGCTCCTTTCACCTCCAGTGTCCACCATCTGGTTTGGGAATTTCTGCCACAACAGGCATCGACCACATTGCAGCTGCAGCTCCACACAGAAGCTTCAGCAGTGGAGGTGCAGAACATGGTCCAGTCGTATTCACTGTCCTCAACCTCCCTTGGATGCTGTCAAAGTTCTGTTGCAGGTGGGAGTTGATGATCTCGTGCACTGGGGCCTCTGGCAGGTCTTCCAGCACACCCTCACTATGCATTTAAATATGCTAGGTTTGTCCAGCATCTTCCCCTGCCGCCTGATCCAACTCACCACCAGGGGATGATCAGTTGACAGCTAAGTTCCTTTCTTCACCCGAGTGTCCAGAATACATGTATCAGATGATATGAGTACAAATTTGATCATTTGACCCACAAACTAGGATCTCCTGGTACCATGTGCACTGGGGTTTGAACAGAAGTCCAATAACGGAACACCACTAGGGTTTAGATCAGGTGGGTTGTTCCTTCTAGTCACACCCCTCCAGGTCCAGGTCTCACTAAATACACTAGCTCAGGCTCCCTCCCCACCAGAGACATGACGTTCCATGCCTCGAGCCAGCTTCAACAGGTGAGGTTTGGTCCGCCAGGACCTCCATGCTTGACTGCTGCACAACACACATTGCACCTAACCTCCACAGTTCGTCCTGCAGGTGATGAGCCCACAGGAGTTGGTAAAACATATTTATATATTACTAATATTTCATGGGTAGCTCGTGTTGTACTTTTGCCTCCCGTGTTCAGAATGGGTTCCTCTTGGACTGGACCATCCCTGTGAGTTAACAAATTTAATGTTTTTTGTCATTTTCTGTCACATATATACTGTTACACTGATGGATGCTTATGCTATAGATACAGGACCAGCATTTGAAATAACGAGGCCAATGTATGTGCAGGTAATTCTTCCATGCCAATAAGCTCAGCCTTAAGACAGCTCAAAATGCTCAATTTCTGTTCTGTTTTTTTTAGTCTTGGCTCTGCATGAGGGCATGGATGTCCTTAATATTGTCATGTCAGAGATACAACTCAAATATTACAAATATATACTAGGGGCAGCAAATCAAACAGAAGTTGATTTAAAATCAGGGTGGCTTTTAGGGAAGCTAAAGCAGCTTGTTTGACACAGAGCACAAACTGAAGTGCACACATGTTGATTTTACCCTTTTGCCAAATAGTGTTGTAGGTAATGGAAGATATATTTTACAAATTTGATTTTAGTCATGTAACATTTCACACATTTTGCGACCACACAGTTGGACTGCGCAGTGGGATTATTCATTTAATTTCCATTAAATGTTACATGGGTCTTGAGAACATGAATTGTCTCAGCTGGTGTTTACTGCTGCCTTTCAGGTTTGACTTTTGCTCTTACAGGCCTCATTCTCTTGACTTCAGTTGTGTTCAGACCACACAGTGTTGCCTCTTCCTGTCAAACACACTTCTTCACCAGTGCTGCAAACTCCCCTCTAATTCTGACTTTTGTCTCACTACTTGGTCATCCTACATTCAAACATAAGAACAGAAAAAAAAATTACAGTAAACAACAGTGGACCAGCTGCAGTTGATATAAATAGAAAGAGTCTCATCTTCTCTTCCTGCTACAGGCTTCCTGCTTCATATTAGTGTTTAGGTCACACTCAGGTATGTATGTAAAAGTACACATCAAATGACTGAGCGGGGAGGACTATACAAGCCTGAAACCAGTTTACTAAAATCTATGAAATATATAAAAACATAAAAAAATTGATACTTTTTTAATGCATTAAATGGGACTAAAGGCTTTCTCTTGTGTTGTCTTTAATGTTGACTATTTTCTAAGAATGTGTGGACGGGAAAGCAACACAAATGACATCATTTGTTTACAGATTTACACTGAATCCAGCAAGTTACTGCAAGGTACAACAGTAGTTTTCAGTAACCACTGGTACTGCTTACTGATACTGATACTTAACACACTTATCAATACTACTGTCTATAAGTTTGTATAACAGAAGATAAAACAATGGTTATGGCTACTTTTGACAATCTGGCAAGTTCACCAAAGATATTTTCAACTCAGCCTCATACTGAGCTGAAATGAGGGTATTTGGTAATATCCTTCTTGTGCTCACAGCTTTGCTAATGTCCCTATAAATTAAAATATTACCAACTATGAGCTTTTAAATAATTGCCTCTAGTCATCAGTATGCAAGGGGTTTTCAAAAGTCTTTGCAAGTAATTGTTTCTTTGAAGGTCAGTCAGTTTGTATAAAAGACTTCAGATCAGTAGATAAACTGTCAAATAGGGGCAGATTTAAACAGTAAAGTAACTGCGTTAAACACGGCTAGGCCTTTAATGTCTGTGGTTATGTGTAGAAACCAGCCTTCCTGTGGTTGAGATCATTTCCTTGCTATTTGTTGCTTGCTGTTTAGTTTCTAAACTTTTTTCCTTCCCCAAAACATTTCTAAAAATATAGTTACAGATTGTAGGCTACTTTCTTCTCTCATTTTAGTTGTACATGTTCATGAAGCTTATGTGTAAGTTAAATATTTAAGATATCACCAATACTGTAGTGCTGTCATTTTCTTGCCCGCCTTCCGTGAGCCAATAAGTCTTTTTTTTTCTGGGTACTTTAAAGCTAAGTGTGCTTCTCTCATTCTGCCTCTCAGACTCTTATTTCTTGGAACCCACCTTCTATCTCCAACTGAACTCGGTCATTCAGAGTTCCAGCTAAGCCTCCATCTTCGTCTTTACCACCACCTGTTTATAGACTCCTTTCCTAACTCCCATCACTGTTGGGACTCCATTCTGCTTAGATGGTTCACTGGAGTCTAATCGCCAAATAGCTTATTACTCGAATTCTGTATCTCAATAAAACATGTTCACCTCTTCCAAATGATCTCTCTGGATTGACTTGACTTTAGTCAAGCATCATGATCTACACCTTCGCTTTGCTCAGAAACATGGTGTCAAATGACAACAATAACACCACAAGATCAGGCCTTAAACACCAGATTCATAGACTCTACCACAGACTGTCAAAGGTGCCCTGACACCTATCCAACACGTAGCAGCATAGTGTAAGATGTAAGCTGTGACCAGGTACTCTTTGAGGCACAACTAAGTGGCTGGGGTAGTGTACAGTCCCCAAGTCCTGAGGGGGTTGAACTTCAGCAAAGCAGCTGATCTAAACAGCCAAAAGAAACACACAACGCTTTTATGTGGAAGCAGCGTAGCATGTGGTTTTAATGCACAGTTAAATGTTAGTCTATGAGTTTTCATTTGGCTGATATGCCATGTTGTCATCACAGTAGAAAATGAGTGGAGGAGGGGGCACAAGACCTGCTGCTTTCCCACAGAGCTGCCCTGTTTCAGATTACAGTAAGCAAAATTAAGAACATCAGTATATCCAGTCAAACAAATCACTTTTGTGTTTTATCCTACTTACTAATTATATACTTCCTTGTTACTCAAGGCACTAATTCATACTCAAAGCTGTATAGTTAAGTGTCAGCACAGGCTAGTGGGCGAGTAGGTCAGACAGTTGCATTACTGTCCACAGAGATAGATTTTTGCAGAGTTTGCTGAAGAAAACATATTTGTTGCCAGGTCAAGTTCAGAGTCTGGTGACCGACTGACTTTCTGAAACAGAAAACCCAGAGTTTCACTCATTTCAGAGTTTATACCTAAATCTGCTTCCTGGAATATGACCCTGTTCCTGTTTTACTTTGTTTTTCCAGATTGTGCAGGAGGAGTTTGCGAGCAAACAAACAAGCAGACAGAGGTTTCGTATATTATAAGAAGAATGTCTTCATTTATTTATTTCAGTTTTCTTTCATCTTGTCCCTCGTTTCTGAATAAGTAGAGCTTCATTCAATTTCCTCAGTGCCCCTCATGAGGAAATTTATTGCCTAAACCACTGAGCACTAAATCACATTGCAGTATTAAGTCTATGCACCAAGATGAAGGTAACACTTTGGCCTATGATGAGCTTCTGTTGAGCAGTTTAACGCTATCATTAACCAGTAACTCCATACTATTGTTTTTTGTGGTTGCAAGCCTGGCATACTTTATGGTTTCGTAATGAATGTGTGTGCCCTGTCAAACTCAAAACAACCAACGCTGGTCAAAAACAAGGAAGAAAGTTCACAAGTTTATCAGAAACACACTCCTTAACAAAGAGGTGTGTAAGCTACCACAGCACCCTAACCCTCAAGACAAGGGCTCTCTGATTCTGACCGCATCTTCATTCAACTCAAGTACCAGAGCTAAATGCAGAGTGGAGACAGCTGCACAAATTTTCCTGGCACCACAGAGAAAAAAAAAAGAAGAAAAAAAAAAAAGGACAACATATAAGACAAGGGGAGAGAGCAATACTTTACACCCACACAGGCAAAACCACAGTAGGCCTGACAGGGCTCTACCATGTCTTCAGAGAACATGAGTGAGTTTCTGTTGCCTTTCTGTCAACCTGATATCCGTCTATCACCTCTCTTCCCCATCCTTCCCATCCCATGTTTGGCTTGAACATTAGCAGGTCCTATTCATCCTATTTTACAAATGGTTGGCCGATTAAATAATTTAATTTAATGACCAAATAAAAAGACACGATTAAGACCTTTGTGTAAAAATACTAGAGTTTTGTTGCTTGTGGTTTTATTGCAGAGCTAAAGGCTGTCTTTCTGTGGCTTTCGATTTCACTGGTGCACGGTGTAGTCACCACAGTGGAAAGTGATGGGGGAGGAAGCACAAGACATGCTTGGTGAAGTATAGATGAGAGCACCGTCAGTAAATGAAGCTGCCACTTTGCAACTTTCATAAACAGAAAGCAAATGTATCAGTACACGATCAAGGATTATAATTTCCTTCGTTATTTATCTCATAGTCTGAACAAATAAAAAGGCTATCTATATCTAGTCAAAACCAAGTAAGCTGGGTTTCACTGCCTCTTTTAACCTTAAAGCTTTGCGCAGCCTGTGGAGGCCTTGTGACTTCAGTCATGCTGAGACCATACTGTGCTGTCTCTTCCTGTGAGCTGATGAGTATCTCACTCACCCCTCCCTCCTCCTGAAGACCATTACACTCTCCCTATGAGTAAGTTTGCTAAACACCAAACATGTCCTCGTTCTGTTAAGATAAAGATCAGAGACAAGTTAAGACATAAAAAAGCCAATTCTCCATAGATATAAGGGTTAAATTTCAAAACATTTTTTCCATTCATGCACAGAGAATCTACTTTATCTGCTGGCAGCATAAACATGATTTTAAACTTCTTTCTCTGTTGTAGGTCTTCTTCTTTCTATTAATGAAAACTTTGATATGCCACCAGTATTAATTCATTGATGTACCAGGATCAGGATAGTGGTATATCAAGAAGAGGATTTATTTCATCTGGCTTTACAATACTTCACATGGAGAATTTGACATAATACTTGCATTATTAAGATCCACCAGCCCACATGTAACATAACTGGAGAAATGCTATACATCAACTGTCCAGCAGATGTCAGTACTCCCAAATGAGCTGTTAAATGTGGCCTGTAAGATCAAGCTTTGGTGAAGCAACTGGCTGGAAAGATTAGACACATTCACGGGGCCTCAGCACAAGTCATAATCTAGCTGTGTGGCATGAGGAGTCTGGACCCAGACGCAGGACACTGGAGACAAGATTTAAACTTAAGGGTAGGTTTAATACTGAAGACTCTTCAACCAAAACATAATTAAACAGAACTAATGCCTGGAATACAAAACTCAGAAGCTACAGGTAAAATGCAGGGCGAGGGAGGAGACAACAAGGACTAAAGAAAACTGAGGGCTTAAATACACACACAAGGTAATCAGGCGGAGTGGAGACATCTGGGGAGAACAGGTGAGCTGATTTTAACTAACAAGACAAGGGGGAAGCAAAGCTAGACACAGTGCAGAAGAGACAAGGGACTAGCAAAATAAAACAGGAAATGACTACACACAGACAGAGACACAGAGTTGACACAGGGAAACCAGAACTCAGATACAAATAAACTGTAACAAACTATCTTTGGCCTTTCTCATAGATTCATCTAAATAAATGGGAACAAAATGTGTGTTTATTCAACAGGTTGCTACTAACAAAGTATTTGAAGATACTATTTAAAATTGGTTCAGTAAATCAAGGACTAATGTTGTGTCTAAGAATCTATATTTATAACTGATACTTATCAAGGTAAGACAAAGACGTTAGACACTGCTGAAAAACTTTGCATCCTCCTACTCTTTCTGCAGGAATGGTGTGGATAATTTCTGGAGAATTGATTAATCAGCAGGCGGTGATTTTGTGCTCTCTGATCTGGATTTTAATCTGCTCCCAAACAGTTACCATGTTTTATCATTATATCATTACCATTATTTATCCTGGTAAGAAGTAAACCACATTTGTAGTAAAGACCCAGGGTTCACCCTGAAATTACCTGGAAAAGCCAAAATACTAGTTTGTAGTACAGGTTGGTTGCTGAGCATGGCGGTTTGGCCACTGGGGTCTTGGCCCCTCTCTCCTCATCAGCACTGGCTTTGGCTTCCTGTTGCTTTTACATTGTTGTATATATTAAGTAGAGGTTGAGTTGGGAGTCACCGACATTCCTCTTTTTAAGTTAGTTTAGTGAGGGGAGACGCATGAATCTGGTGATGCATTGTGTGGTTGGTAGTAGTAGCAGAGGTGGCAAGTAATGAAGTACAAATACTGTACTTAAGTAGGATTTTCAGGTATCTGTATTTTAGTTGAGTATGCATTTTTGTGACAACTTTTTACTTTTACTCACTACATTTTTACACAATATCTGTACTTCCTATTCCTTACATTATCAAAACAGGCTTGTTATTTTAATTTTAACATATTTTTGGTAGAAATCATATTCCTACATGCAAACAATTTACCAATAGGTGTAGTAGAGTCATAGAAAACCAACAGACTCAACATTCACGATATGCATGCTCCTGAGTCTGTGTAATTGAATAATTAATTGAAAGGGGTGTGTGAAAAGGAGAAAACATATAATGAAGTGCAGAAAAATGATAGGCTGCTCGGCTAAAATGCTCTTCAGTGCTCTAAAATGGAAAGCAAAGCCAGAGAGAAATGGACGAAAACGGCAGACTACCATTCAAATGGATCGAAGAATAGCCAGGATGGCAAAGACTCAGCCAATGAGCAGCTCCATGGTGATCAGAGACAGTCTGATGTTACTTGTGAGTACTGTGACAATTAGAAGACGCCTGTGTAAAGCTAATCTGTCGGCAAGAAGCCCCCATAAAGTCCCACTGTGGAAAAAAAAGGCATGTGCTAAGAGGTTACAGTTTACCAAAGAACACATTGACTGACCTGTAGAGAAATGTAGAAACATTTTGTGGACTGATGAAATTAAGATTGTTCTTTTTGGGTCCAAGGGCCTCAGACAGTTTGTCAGATGACCCCCAAGCACTGAATTCAAGCCACAGTATGCTCTGAAGACAGTGAAGCATTGTGGTGCAAGCATCATGATATGGGGATGTTTCTCTTACTATGGTGTCGGGCCTATTTATCGCATACCAGGAATCATGGATCAGGTTGCATATATCACAGTCCTTGAAGAGGTCATGTTGCCTTATGCTGAAGAGGAAATGCTCTTTAAATGGGTGTTTCAACAAGACAAAGACCCCAAACACACCAGTAAGCGAGCAGCATCTTGGTCCCAGACCAACAAAATAAAAGTCATGGAGTGGTCAGCCCAATCCTCGGACCTTAATCCGATAGAAAACTTGTGGGGTGACATCAAAAATGCTGTTATTGAGGCAAAACCAAGAAATGCAGAGGAACTGTGGAAAGTTGTCAAATCATCCTGGGCTGGAACACCTGTTCACAGGTTCCAGAAGTTGGCTGACTCCATGCAACACAGATGTGAAGCAGTTCTCAGAAACAGTGGTTATACAACAAAATATTAGTTTAGTGATTCACAGGAATGCTAATTCCTAAAGATCATAAAGTGAATATTTGAGTTTATAAAGAAAAATGCAGACACTGCTATTTTTTTGAACAGCCCAACCTTAATTTTTCTTCATTTCCTGTAAAGTAATTTGAAAATGTATACATTTTTCTACATGTTTTGATTTAGAATATAATGTGCAGTGTTCCCAGTGCCTGGAAACAAAAACAATTTAAGGATTCCGAGCTTTACTCATGCTTTTAAATGCACTGCTATTATTTTGAAGACAACTGTATATATATAATTTATGCATAATTTGTAGAGCTCTACTCAGGGTTCAAAGTGGGCCAGGACAATCTGGAATGACCTTTTTTGTGCAGATGCCAGTTGTGTTCATGTTACTTCAGCAGCTAGCTAGCACTCCACAAGATGAATGCTAATGTTTCGATTCATTTACTGAATTCAACCTTTATTCCAACTGAATGTTAACTGCCCAGTATAAAGACAGAATAAACAGTATACAGTTAGATCTTGTTGAATTCAGTTGTGTAAATCCGCAAAGAGAGGTAAACCCCAGGTCAGCCTGTACACACACACACACAAAAAAAAAAAAAAATCTAGTGAAGCTCATAACAGAAATTATTGTGAGCTGAGATCCTTGTCCTCACGCTGAGCCACTACACCCAATCTAACAAATCCCACTTTGTACTCAAGTTTCTGTTTGGGTGTGAAGGCAAATTCAAAAGAGGTTTGTATTCCCATGTACTAATATTATTTTATCATTATATTAATATAGCACAATGTTCAGTCAGCATTGCAAAAAGAAAAAAGAAAAAAAGAGCTAGTAGAAATGTCCTTTAAAGAGCAGCTTTTTACTTTACTTTGAGTACATTTCAGAGCCTGTCCTTTTCCCACTTTTACTCAAGTAAAGAAGTTGGATTTAGTGGAGTATTTCTCAACACAACTATCTGTACTTATACTTAAATAAAGAATGTATGTACTTCTGTCACCTCTGTAAAGCAGGGGTATGAGTTTGAAGTGTGAATCACGATGAGTTTTGGTCCAGATGCAAATTTCTAAGACAGAAATGTTTTCAGTTGTTATTACTGAAAATCAAAGATAATGAACTTAATTAGTAAATTATTGTGGCTCTCTCTTTGTGATATGCAAATAATGGGAGCCTCAAGGCTGCAGACCTTCATTTCTTACTATAAGATAATCTTAGCAGTCACTATCATTACAGATGTTTTCTCCCTTAAACGTAGATGTTAATAAAAAGAAAGAAAAGGTTTAACAAATCAAAACTTTGCCAATTTATAAAACATTTTCTCTACATAAGTAATCGACTCATTAACTAGCATTTACTGAGCAGCATAAAAAACATGAGTCTCCACTTCTTCCTGTGATGCAGACCTCCTGTTTCTTATTGTCGCTGCGTACAAAGTCATCACTGCTTCTTCAGAGTCCAGATTCTGCAAACAAGAACTCAGAGTCACAAAGGTCTTCTGACTTCACAAGAATTTAGCAAATAATGAAAAATCGTGAACAGTAAAAGTGGATTCACCATGCTCCCCTGCGGTTTCTGTCCTTCAGCAGCAGCTGTGTCACCGAGACAGAACATCCGGTTAGTTAGAATATTAGAACATTAGTTAGCTAATTAGCTAAAATCATCCAGTATCTCTTTATAGTACCTGTCTGCAGTTTCCTCATTCGAACAGCCATAGCTATGATGACATTTATAAGGAAAACCATCAGAAGAGCCAGAATCAGACTGGCCATTCCATCACATTCTTCTACAAAGAGAAGCATAGCATTCGTTTACGTTCAGCTTTTTCTTCTTTAACAATATTAAACTAGGAAAACTGGATGTTTTGAAATTTTTAAGCTGTCCTTACTTTTTGTGTTGATCTCAGTGTCATCAGTATCACTGGAGTCTTTAAATAAAATGAAAATATAATTTAGTATACATTTGATCACATTTTAACAGGTTGTTTTTTGTTTTACGACAATTATAGAACATACATATATGCACACACATGAATGAAAATCCAAACAAAAACTTGTCTTACCTTTGACACGCAAACGTATCACATTAAAAACTGGAAAAATTGTGAAAAATCCACAGAAATAGAGTCCAGAGTCAGATACGGCCACACGTCTGATCTTCAAGAAGAGAGTAGAGCTGTTGGAGCTCATTTCAAAAGATCCATTGTGAAATCCCTCACAGTATGCCACACTTCTATCAGCTCTGAACATGACGGAGATACAGCTGGCCTTGGTTCTGCTGACCAGTCTGAACCAAAATGCTAAAGAACTGTATGCAGAAATGTTGGAGCATCGCAGCGTGACTTCTTCACCTTGACGGACCTCCACAGTCTGAGATCGAGAAACTGACATCCAAACTGTAACAATAAAGGTAATATAAAAGTGCAATACCACTTAAATTAAGTAATCAATAAAACCATTTAAAATACAGAAAGGTTAACATAAGAATAATAAAGTTAGCAGTGATGTTAAATATAATTAAAAGTCGGTACGCACAGAGGTTGCAGAAACCTAAAGTTATCAATGTAAAGTTCATTCCTGCACACACGACTGAAGCTTTGCCTGAACTGAACTGAGACCCAGGAAGGCTGTTATTTCCACTTAAAGAGGAGGGTGTTTTCTTTTTTTAAAATCTGCCCACATAAATTGCACCATGAAAAAAAAAACACTTTAACACTTACCCACCTGTTTTTCAAACACATTTTTGTCAGTGCTGCATTAGAGTTGCAGACTGTGGTCATAAAGGCATGAACACGGTCAGCAACCATACTCAGGTAAGCTGTGGTGTTTAAAAATCAGTCGACTTTCTGACACTTAATTACTGGGTGCTGTGCGGCACTGACAAACCTGGATGAAGGGAGTCCACTCTCATTTTTCCCAAGCTTTCTCTTATTCCATTTCCTTCTCTTTCAGAAAACATTGCATTAATAAATGTTTATTAATAGCTTCCTCAGTGTATTTAGCACAAGCCTGTTTATTTTTCCCTAAAAAGTTCTTCACACTGAAGGCCTCCCATGCTTTTGCGTCTAACAACTGACACTGTTTCCTGCATGATCTGCTCTCACATTTCTGCCATCTCCCTGCACTTTATTCTTGCTGTTTGCAGATCAGTTAGACCTGCAGTGGAAGAGCATCCTGAGGTGGAATGTCCATTAACGTGGGTTCTGGGTTTGCTGTGTTGGGAACCTGAAGCATAGGATTGTTGAGAGGGTGAGCGCTTTCCTGAAGTGGCACTGATACACCAGTTATATCAAGAAACTGGGAGAAACAGGGAGTGTAGAGAGACCTACCTGTTCCCCTCCCCACTCATCTGGGAGGGGAAATGTTGGGTGCATGTGCTGAAATGTGTGAGTGAATAAGGTGTAAAAAAAGAGTATGACTGCATGAAAACTAAAGTGCTATTAAAATTGAGGGGACAGATGCTCATCCGCACTCTCCCCCCAAAACCCTCAATGTCTAAGGTGCAGATAAAATTGAGGGGCTGCAGTCAAGAGCACTTCGGTAGTGGGTTTCCTGGAGATAAATTTTATGAGCCTTTTGCTGATGTCAGTAATGCAGAACCTTGCTGCGTTTGATTGAAGTGTTAAGGCCTTCAAACTAATACATTTAATATTGCCACCCACAGAGGGTGGAGATACTGTAGATTGAGCCATCACAGAGCAGCAATTTCGATATGCAACAGGCAGATAAAACAACAACAACAACAACAACAAAAAACAGACAAATAAATAAATGAGATAAACTAAAGGTCTATAACTAGATAAATAACCATAGCCATAGACAATAACTGCCAAATAGCAGTCAGTATAAAATATAAAAACTGAGGAACAGAAAAATGTGCCCAAACTATGAGAATGGTGTACAAAATGAGAACATGTGTCAACAGTGTATAAACAGTTGTTTACAGTGGTGTGAAAAAGTGTTTGCCCCCTTCCTCATTTCCTGTTTTTTTGCATGTTTGTCACACTTACGTGTTTCGGAACATCAAACCAATTTA